>AWWV01008380.1:0-20872 GCA_001974805.1 Corchorus capsularis
AGCATCAATTTGCACTTTTACTATATGTTCAGATTAATGGCTTTAACTTTTATTCATAGATCAATTTTGGTTATATATTAAACTTGATTGTTTAATCTTATATCTATGAATCTGTTTTAGCCCTGCATGATCAATTTATATTTGTAATTTTTTATCAAATATGAATTAGATTTTATAAGTATGATTATATTTATGTAGTTTGTTAGTCACCAAAGTGGCCAAACTAAATTATTATATCATGCATGAATGGATTATATGAAATTCAAATAATGATTTCGGATTTGCCCAAAGGTAAATCAATTAATGGTGAACTTCATTGAGATAAATTTTATTCTTTATTCAAGTACATTTGTATGTCCAAAGATGTCTTGTATATTTGATTAAGAATAATTAATTGCCTATAAAGTTACATAATGGTACTAAATTTATGATAGTATATTATAGTATCTACCCAAAGGTGATCTGTATATATACTCTAATTGATTATGAATTTGAATTCTTATGTAATCCAAGCATGTATATGTATTATTTGCAATTAATTCTATTCATTTGCATGCTGCATCTGTGACTGTTTTCAATTGTGCAAACTTCTCTGAATGGTGCAAACAAGTCAAGTTCCATTTAGGTGTTCATCTTGACTTGGCACATTTGGAAATTAAGCCTTCTGCTCTTACTGATAAAAGCAGTGAGGATGAGAAGTGACACTATAAAGCATGAGAACGGTCCAATAGATTGAGCATTATGTTTATGCAAATGACTATTGCCAACAAAATTAAGAGCACTCTCCCACAAACAGAAAGTGCTAAAGAATATTTAGCGTTTATGGAAGAGCGTTTTCGTTCTGCTGACAAGTCATTGGCTGGTACTCTAATGGCAGAACTGATGACCATGAAGTTTGATGGGTCGCGCCGTATGCAAGAGCACATTATTGAAATGACTAACATTGCAGCAAGACTTAAGACCTTGGGAATGAATGTGGATGAATCCTTCATGGTGCAGTTCATTCTGAACTCACTGCCTCCTGAGTATGGACCATTCCAAATTAACTATAATGCCACTAAGGATAAGTGGGATGTTAATGAATTGTCTAGTAGGCTTGCTCAGGAGGAATCACGTCTGAAAAAGATGAGAAGTCATTCTATTAATCTCATGGGTCAAGGAGCTGGAAAGGAACTCAAGTCTAAGCCCAAGAAGTTTAAGAAGAAAAGGATGTCTGATAATGCACTTCAGACAGCTCAGAAGAAAGAACTGGCAGATAGGTGTCATTTCTGTAAAAGGGAAGGACACTATCAGAAAGATTGCCTAAAATGTAAAGCTTTGTTTGAAAACAAAGGTATCATACATTAAGTTTCTGTATGTTATGAATCAAACTTAGCTGAAGTTCCTTCTAATACTTGGTGGCTTGATACTAGAACAACTACTCATGTTTCTAACATGATGCAAGGATTCCTTACGATCCAAACCACAAATCCAAATAAAATTGGATATTATGGGTTTTGATTTGAACATTGGACATGAATGTTTTAAGTTAAATAAGAATGTTTTATTTTATGGTTTTGGTGTTCTTACTGATGGTTTATACAAGTTTAAACTTGATAAATCATTTGTTGAATCCTTGTTTACTGTTTATCATAATGTTGGAAGTAAGCGTAGTTTGCTAAATGAAAATTCTGCTTTCTCGTGGCATAAACGTTTGGGTCACATATCCAAAGAAAGGTTAACAAGATTAGTAAAGAATGAAATTCTTACGGATTTAGACTTTATTGATTTTGGTTTATGTTTAGATTGCATTAAGGGAAAGCAAACTAAGCATAACAAGAAATGAGCCACAAGAAGTAACCAGCTTCTTGAAATTATACACACCGATATATATGGACCTTTTGATGTTCCATCTTTTGGTGGAGAAAAGTATTTTATCACCTTTATCGTTGATTTTTCATGTTATGATTATCTATACTTGCTGAATGAAAAATCTCAATCTGTAGACACTCTTGAAGTGTTTATTAATGAGGTTGAAAGACAATTAGATAAAAGGTGAAAATTGTAAGATCTGACAGGGGTGGAGAATATTATGGCAAATATGATGAATTAGGGCAATGCCCAGGACCATTTGCAAGATCCTCAAAAGTCATGGCATATGTGCGCAATACACAATGCCAAGTACACCTCAACAAAATGGTGTAGCTGAAAGGCATAATCGAACATTAATGGATATGGCTAGGAGTATGATGAGTAACTCCTCATTACCCAAATTTTGTGGATGTATGTTTATAATCCACATGAAAAGAAGTTAGATTCTTGAACGATCATGGTTACTTTATTGGTGACCTAGAGAAATCTAAAGGGTATAGGTTTTACTGTCCAAACCATATTCCAAGAATTGTTGAAACTGGTAATGCTTGATTCCTTGAAAATGGTGAGGTTAGTGGGAGTGCTGAAAAGCAAGTTGTGGAAATAAAGGAAGTCAGGGTTGATATTTCTTTACCCATAAATGTTCCTTTATCCATACCTAATCAAAATGCTACTCAAGTTGTTAATGAAGATTTTAACAACACTGAGCAACATTTAAATGAAGAAGCACCTCATGAAAAAATTAACCCACAAATTTCTGACATATTTGAACCACAAGCAATGCCATTAAGAAGATCTCAAAGAGATCGAAGGCCAGCCATTGCTAATGATTATGTGGTTTATTTGCAAGAGTCGGATTTTGACATTGGAATCGACAAAGATTCAGTTTCGTTTTCACAAGCCATAGAAAGTAATGAGTCTGACAAGTGGATTGATGCCATGAAAGATGAGTCAAAGTCCATGGAACATAATAAAGTCTGGAACCTCATCGAGTTGCCAAAAATGTTCTAAAAGAGTTGGTTGTAAGTGGGTTTTCAAAACCAAACGCGACTCAAAAGGCAATATCGAACGATATAAAGCTAGACTCGTTGCCAAGGGCTATACTCAAAAGGATGGTGTCGATTACAAGGAGACTTTTTTACCTGTCTCAAATTAAGACTATTTAAGAATTATTATGGCATTGGTCACTCATTATGATTTGGAGTTGCACCAAATGGATGTGAAAACGGCCTTTCCAAATGGGGATCTTGAAGAGGATGTTTATATGGATCAACCTGAAAGCTTCTTGCTGAAAGGAAAAGATCACTTGGTGTGTAAACTAAAGAAGTCAATATATGGGCTTAAACAAACTTCTCGACAATGGTATAATAAGTTTAATGATACCATAACATCTTTTGGTTTTGAGGAAAACATCGTTGATCGGTGTATATACCGAAAGATCAGTGGGAGTAAGTTTGTTTTCTTAGTTCTATATGTTGATGACATTTTGCTTGCTGCTAATGATTTGGGCATCTTATGTTAAACTAAAGATTTTCTCTTAAAGAATTTTGAAATGAAAGATATGGGTGAGGCATCCTCTGTGATATGAATTAAAATATTCCATGATAGATCATGAGAATTGTCAAGATTGTCTCAGAAAAACCATATCGAAGGAATTCTAGAGAATTTCCAAATGAACAAATGTTCACCTGGAATTGCTCCAATTAAAAAAATGAGACAAGTTCAGCCTTATGCAATGCCCAAAGAATGATGTGGAACGAAAACAAATGGAATCGATCCCTTATGCAAGGAACAAAAGATTACATGCTCATATATAAGAAATCCAACCACTTAAAAGTTGTTGGATATTCTGATTCAGATTTTGGTGGATGTCTTGACAATAGAAAGAGTACTTTTGGCTATCTTTTCCAATTATCTGGAGGTACCATGTCATGGAAAAGTGCCAAACAGTCTATTATTGTTACATCCACTATGTAAGCAGAATTCGTGGCATGTTTTGAAGCCACAATTTAAGCATTATGGCTGTGGAATTTTATTTCATGACTTGGGGTTGTCGACGCCATTATCAAGTCGCTGAAAATTTTATGTGATAACTCTGCAGTAATATTTTTCTCCAAAATGACAAATACTCGAAAGGTGCCAAACATATGGACATAAAGTATTTTGTCGTTAAGGAGGAAGTTCATAAACAAAGAGTGTCAATTGAAGGTATTAGAACTGCTGATATGATCGTAGATTCTTCAACTAAAGGTTTACCGCCAAAGGCCTTTAAGGAAGACGTTCCTAGAATGGGTCTTGGCATTGGTAAAGAATGATGTTTATGATGATTGTTGCACTATGAGCTCAAATAATTGTGTTTCTGAAATACATGTCCTGTTTCATGATTGTGTACACATGATGTTATGTTTGAATTTATTAAAACAGGATCATCTCTTTGAGATATGATTGTAGACCATAAAAAAAATTTATGTATATTATGGGCCTAGTGTAATGGTTTGCTAAGTATTATGGTATATGGAAGGAAGTATGTTGAGCAAATAATATACAACCGCCATAACCCTTATTTAGTATATTATTATACTATGGTATTATGGTGAACATGAAGAAGAGACTTATCATCTTATGTGCGCACTAATGTCTTATGCTATTAAATGTTAATGCTAAATGTTTGATTGGGCCAAGTGGGAGAATGTTAGAATTTTACCATATAAATGTGGCCCATATCAAATCTGTCAATTACATAAATTGGGTAATTATAGGATTGACCAACATTATTGTGGGTTTAATCAAATCTACCTAATTATGTTAATTGAGAGATTAAATACATTTAATAGTTAAATAAATCTCTACCGTTCAACTGGCTATTTGATGGACGTACCAGATTAAAAGACTACATATATAAATTGGTCCTCCCTCTACTCATTAGGGTTTACGGAAAACACAAAATTAAACCTTTTCCATCAGAAAGAAATACCGTAAAATTAAGTAAGAGTCAAGAGGGAGAAATCAATTTATTCTCTTCAAGTTTAAGCTCATGGCTCAATCAGGTATGTCTAAACATTTACATTCTTAGAATTATTTATTCATGAGCCTATAAAGATCCTTTATGTTCTTATGTCTTAAGATTAATTTACAGTACTTTCTTCTTCTACCAAACATAGCCTAAGTTTCCCGTTTTATATAATCAAGATGATTAGATTATTTTCTATAAACTTTTTGCTCGGAAAAGAAAATGGAGCTCTCTTGCCATAAATAAAACATAATTTTTTTTTCTCAAATAATCTTCTCTTTGGAAATTTTACATCTTATAGGAAACTTAATCTGAACCAGCTATAAAGCATATAGAGTAGAATATATAATATCTGTGGTCCAAACTCTTTTTTTTTTTTTCGCCAGACATTTTTCACCAGATTCAGATTATTTTCCTATTAATGAAAAAAATGCTTTATCTCAATGGATATCATTTCCATATTTATTTACTATTATCTTTTCACCTTCTGTCAAGGCCATACTATAAATTCAGCAGTCATTCCAAAGCGAAAAGCACATCTCAATATACACTCTCACTCGAAGCCAATATAGAAAAAATGGAGAGAGCTGCTACCCTCAAGATGGCCTTCTTGGCAGTCTTTATGCTAATTGGATCATGTAAGTTTAAATATATCAATCTTTTTCACATATTAATATTTAAAATTGCTTTTGTGCTTAATTGTGATTATCTATATTTACATTTACATCTATATGTAAATATAATATTTTATGACATTGATTTTGTAGGGTCCCCTAAAGGAACTGAATCACTACTTATATGTCAAGACCGGCCATGCAATACGAGTCACGACTGTATTGTACTTGGCTGTTGCAATACGTGCGATTGCACGTCTCAGGGCCTCTGCGTCAACTGTAAATGCCCTGCGGGAATAAAGCAACGAAAATTAATTAATTTCAATGCACAAAGCCTGGAGAATTAATTATTATGTATATTAATTGAATGTCTTGAAAATAAGTGAAATACTGCTGGCCTTTGTGCTTGTGGCTGCTAATAAATTTGTAACTTTATCAGATTTCCTGATATATATATGGCGAATAAGAAAAGAAGTTGCATTATATTGTTATATATGCTTATCATTGCATGTGAATTTTATTTATAGTTTTTGAGCAAAATTAATCATCATCCTTCTCAATTCTCATCATCTTGGGGAGGATATTGTTCATATATATGTATATAAATTATCAGGCATGTTTTTATAAGAAAAATTGGCTAAATGCTCAATTTGGGGCCAAACGTTTGTTGGGGTGCTCGATTTGGGGCCAAACCTTTCAATTGTAACAAAATAGGGCCAAACGTTTTCGGGGTTGATCAATTATGGGCTTTTTCTGACGGAAATTGGGCCATGACTAACACGCGCCGTGTAAGGAGAGTGATAATGCCAGGTGGAATTTTAGGACGGACACATGGGCTAAACAACAAATGACGTGGATTTTGAGGTGTATTTTAGTTTTATTAAAATAAAATGATTTTGTATTTAAATTAAAACTCCCCGTTTTTTTCACCTACCTCCATTTGTCTTTTCTTTCAACGATTCTAGGGTTCTTGTAGCTGCAATTTTCTTCTTCTTCTTCTTCTTCTTCTTCTGCTTGGAAATGGTTGGTTCTTTCTTCTTGGGCTTTGAAAGATTTAAGATCTGAGTTAACAATGACTTCATGTTATTGTTCTGCATTTAGGTAAAATCCCTAATTTTTGTATTTGGATTTTATGGCTTTGATTTAGGGTTCATTGGAATTTCAGATCTTTTTCACCTAGATCAATTTGTTCTCTCTTCTTTTGTTTTGAGTTAGTTCAAGGACACATGATACCTCTGATTCAAGGTCATATAAGCTCATATCCCGATCTTATCCAATGGAATCTGAATATGAAGGATAGGTGGTGTATTGCCGTTGCAAGTTGAAAGCAAATAGATGGACTGCTTGGACTGATGATAATCCAGGAAGGAGATTTTATAGGTGCCCATGGTTTCCGGTATGATTTTTGTTTTGTTTGGAATGCTTTGTTTGGATTATATTTTTTTCATCGATTAATTTATGTTTTTTCATTATAGGGTGGAAATCCTTGTCGATTTTATGATTGGCATGATGAAAGTTTTCCACCGAGGGCAAGAGAGATCATTTTAGAACTGAAGAACAGAGAGAAGTTCTTACACAATCAAGCAAAGTCTTTGAAGTTAGAAGTTGCAATGTTGAGAGAAAATGCTGTTGATATTGTAGGAGATGAAATAATTGCAGAGAATTTCAAGTTGAAGAGGGAGTTGCAGGAGTTGAAGGCTAAAGATGAGAGAAATTTTTCAAAGTTCTGCAAAATTGTAACCTGTGTGTTGTTTTTAATTATGTTGGTTTTGTTTGGTAGGGTAAATAATGAAGGCAGTAGCAGGTGTATGATAAATGCTCTGCCTTGAAATGGTTCCTGTATTCATAATATATTCGCTATAAATGAAAGAAATAAGTTGGTGCCTGAATATATCCATTCAATAATTAGCATAAAGCCAAGAAATATCCAACTGCAGATACTAGCACCTAATAATTAAAGATACATAATATCCATTAGGTAGCAATACAACTTTTCATAATAAAACAAAATATCCAGACATGTTTGCAAATTACAGCATCAGTTCATAATAAAAAAGGACAACTAAATGCACTAAAATCCAATTCAGCAGCAGTGAAACATCACATCTTGGCCTTTCCCCTTGAAGAAGCAGTTTGACTCTCCTGGGTTGGATTCACAACATTGGTTGTAGGGTTCTTCCTCCTAGCAGTGTCAGTTAAAAGTGCAGGCTGCATTTACCAATATTCAAACATCCATAATTTATAATGCATAAACAAGTATTAAACGCAATAACATTTAGATAAATAGAAACTTACATCTAGGATTGTCACTCTGTAAACTGATTTGTGTAAGAACCAGAACGTCCAAACTTCTTCTTGAACTTTGCCTGTGCCTCCTTCTGAAGGGTAGAGTAGGTAATAAGCTTCTTCCCAACAGCTTTAGCCCTAGATTGAGGACTAGATCTACCTCCACCAGTCGTTTTCACATTACCAGCTCCACCAACAACACTAAAACCGACTCCTCTTCTCCCTGAAACTTGCCTAGTATTTGGACCTTTTTTCCTTTTTGTTTTGGACTTTGAAGAGGCTGAAACTGTGTTAGTTCCAGGGGTATTTCCAGGTGCAGTTCCAGTGTTTGTTGAAGGGGCTGAGAAGACTGTTGAGCATTGTGCAGCTGCAGTGGCAGGTCCAGATTGAGTTCTAGTGTTTGCATTTGTTGTTGCATTTATTCCAGCAGCAGTAATAGAGAGACTGGCAGAAGCATTTCCCACTGATGTTGCAGAAGCTCTTGCTCTTTTCTTCCAATTTGATGCAGCTTGGTTGGATGCAGCTTGGGTTGATGTTGCTTGGTTTGAGGTAGCTTGGTTTGATGTTGATGCAGCTGCAGTGGATGTGTTAAGTTGGGAGTGTTGTTGTCCAGTTTGAGTGCTTTGACCCATTTCTTGGTCAGTTGCGGTTGGAATCTGTGAAAGGCAAAACAAAAAAAAGAACATTAGCACATGGGATATAAAGAATATACACTATTTACATGAATTGACATCACATGAAGTAAAATACCTCCCTGCCCTTGTAAGGGCAGGCTCTTTTGTTGTGATTCTGTTTGTGGCAATGGGTGCATGTCATAATCATGCCCTTGCGTGAAACCCCACCAGAAGCTTTTTTGGGCCCTTTAGTCTTTTTTGGCTCATTGGGACCTTTTTTCCTCGCTAATTGGGGCTTTCCAGGTTTTTGTCTAAACTCCGGTGGCCTCACTGGTTCATCATTTGTAATGGGCCAAACCTTCTTACCCGGAACAGGTTGTAGACTTTTCCCATAGGCCTTTAAGTATGTTTCTTTCCATAACCATGAAGAAGTGTACTCTTCAATATCAACCCTTACATCCCTTATGGCACATATTGCATGTGCACATGGGATGCCAGAGAGGTTATACCTCCTACAAGAACAAGTCTTTTCATCTAACCTAACTAAATACCTGTAATCAGCAAATATAATCAACCAATATTTCAGTAATTCGCATCCAAACAATATGAGTAATTAATAAAAGAAACACTAGTCAAAAGCAACCACAAACCTGTTCTCTCCATGCTCAATTTCATAACCTCGTTGTCCATTATGGAAGACCCTACAATGCTGAGATATGTCTGAAGCCTTATCGTCCCAAATTACCAGTCCACTTGGTTGCTTCTTCCCTTTTCTTCACAAATCTTTTCATCATCGCCTTTCTAATGTGCTCGAACAAACCTAAAGCTGACATCCTCCTTGCCTCCAACAGTGTTTTGTTTAATGCTTCACATAGGTTGTTGTCTATGAGCTCAAGCATGCTTTCTTCTTTTTGGAATGCCCTGCACCATTGCTGAACTAGTGCATATTTTTCAATATCTGTTCCTGCATCTGGGCTTATTGCTTTGAGTTTTTCCAGGTTCTCTTCAAACTCCCTGATGGTTGAAGACCTTGCAATTCTCCAGAACCACTTTTTCATCTCATCTCCAATGTGACCCCTGCCTTGCCAATTGACTTAAACATGTCGAGCACAGAACCTATGCTCAGCTTCTGGAGTGATGTCCTTGATTGCTTTCTCAATTGCCTGAACATTAGATAAAACTAAAATCAGCAAGTGCCTTAATAATTTGCTTAATAAGAGGGTTCTTTAAGATTAAAGGTGTGAATATTATACCTTGTGTTGGTCACTCATGATTGTCCAGCCTGCACCATTGCCCATGTGGTCCAAATCTGCCTGTACCAACTCTAAAAACCAATTCCAGCTATCACCATTCTCATCTTCAACCATTGCCAAGCGATAGGAAACATTTGATTGTTTCCATCTCTGCCTACGACACATAAAAGGACACCTTTTGTTACTGTCTTCAGGAAACATGCATCTAACCCTATAAATGTTCTGCAGCCATTGATAAAACCATATTTAAGGGCTTCCAAACAGATATAGTATCTCTGAAAAACAGGTGGTTCTGATGGAATAGCCCTGGTGACAGTCATTTTCACTGTACTGCCTGGATTGGTTTGCATAATTACTGCTCCATAAGACCAACTACCCGAACTCCTCTTCTATGTTCAGTACATAACTCTCCAGGATCTTCTTTTTTGCCCTTCTAACCATACTCATGTAAACATCAACACCATAAATATCCTTCACCATGAACATGATCTCATCATTCTTCATAAAAGGATTGTTTTTGAGCTAGGCCTTGATTAAATCTGTCAATATGGAACTAGTAACCCTCGGATTCTGATAAATCCTTTTACACTTATGTTTTCCTTGGAATTTCCTGCATTGAAAGGACTGCAGCTTCCTATCAAATGCCCCATAAATGTACCAAGGACAATTAAATGCAGTACATTTAGCTTGAGCAAACTTGGGCTTGTTCTTGGTAAACGTTGTGTATCTTTGCTCCCTAATTGATAACAAACTCACAGCCCTTTTAAACTGTGCAGCATTCATGAAAATCATTCCCTCTGTAATATGTGGTACAACAACATCCTCATTATACAATGGATACCTCCTATCCCTCCTTGTTGCTTCATCAACAATCTCTTCTAGATCACTTTCTAAATCTCCAAAGTCTGAACTATCCCGATATGAGGAAGCCACACTATCAGAATCCATACCAGAATCCCCATTATCAACTTCACTAGCATCTTCACCTGCAACTTGACCATGATATGCAGCTTGCTCAGCACCTTCAACTTCAACTTCTATATCAACAAACTCAGCCCCACCCACATTGTTTTCATCACCTTCATTCCCTACATCCCCACCATTCCCATCATTATTGTCAGCATTCTCTGCTTGCTCACCATTCTCACCTCGCCTTGCTCACCATTCTCACCATCATTCGCAGGAGGTCCTTCAATCAAATGTAATGCAACTTCAGGCTCTTCTACACCATGCTCAACATACACATCAATTGTACCTTCAAGCATCATTTCAGAAACCATTGAATTCACACTTGCATCATTATCAAGTATCCTGATCCCATTAGCCAAAGAAGCGTATTGAATTCTATAATAAATGGCCTTAATATTTCTGTACCCACCTCTTCGAAGAACCCCGCTCAACTCATACCAGCTCAGTCTATCAGGGTCTACTCTTAGGTCATCAACTAAACCTCCTTCATACGTAAGAGTATCACCTTCAGTAGCAAAATAACCCGCATAGTGGAACCTCATAATACACCAATCCATTCTGCTAAACAATTAAACTATCTATGATTAATGTCTATTCTTATTAGTATAAATACATATAATAGACAACACAAATGTCTGCTTTATAACAGACAAAACAAAAGGAAATAGTATATTAAACATATATAACAGACAAAACAAAGGCCATGTTTATTCAACACATTTTTCAACTTATTCAAAATATAATAAAGAAACAAATGCAATAGTTTATTCAACAAATATAGTAGACATCAACTAAACCCACCATAACAGAAAAGAATAAACAAATCCAATACACACCACCAATAAATATTTATATATTTATAACCCTTGGTTTAATCGATCTGCGAAACCCATAAAAACAATACATAAAAACCAAATACTTATCACTTACTTGCAAAATCAATTCGATCCACTGCAAATCACACCAAACCCAGAAAAACAAACTTCAATCGCGCCGGAAACTATTCGAACCAAATCTCAAAATCGAACCACACCAAAAAACCCCAAACCCTAGACTTTATCAAACTCTAAAATCAAACTCGGAAACCCGAAATCAAACGGCTAAAACCCTAAACCACTTCATTCCCAACGAAATCCGAACATTTTGATTCCACTTGAATGGTTGAAATCGATCAAAATCATCTGAAACCCTAATTTTTCTCTCGTTTCTATTTTGGGGGAAAATCAGAAATGTCGAGACTGAAGAGATTTTGGGGCTAAATGATTTTTAACCCTTATGGGTAAAACGGTAAAAGAATAAAAGGAAATAATTTTTTTAAATACCGTAATTTAATATTATTTGAATTAATTAAAATTCCACGTGGGCAGAAAACGGGCAGTAACGGCGCGTGTTACTCACAGCCCAATTTCCGTCAGAAAAAGCCCATAATTGATCAACCCCGAAAACGTTTGGCCCTATTTTGTTACAATTGAAACGTTTGGCCCCAAATCGAGCATCCCGACAAACGTTTTGCCCAAATTGAGCATTTAGCCCAGAAAAATTTATTCATCAATAACATGATTGATCCATCTTTATCATTGTTATTGTCTTTTATATATATGAAATGAGATCAAAATCAATGATTGTTTAAAGTGTTACAGATTAAAAGTGAAAGTTCAATACAATATAAGCTGGCTTGACTCATCAATCATCATCATATATATATAGAAATCAAAGACGACAAACTGACTAAATTAAGGAAATTATTGAACAACCTAAAAATGTAATTTATTTTTATTTTTGAAAAGCTGAATTTTATCAAGGTGTGAAAAGAGTCAAAGACTCAAACCAAAACGTACGTTAGTCAGAGCCTTAAAGTAGACAAAGAAAATAGGAGAACATAACTTCAAAAGCTAACACAGGGAAAAGAACAGCAACATGCAAAACCACATTAGGACTCCAAATAGAAACGCATTAGTTCAAAAAAGCAATTAAATCATTGGCACGTACGATTAAACCCCTGCTTTTGCCAAAGCATCAACAATAGAATTTTGAGCTCTCAGAGCATGCTAAATGATGAAGGAACTAACTTTTGCTCCGAGTGACTCAAGATGGTAAAGATACATTCTTCGACCTCCAAGGAACTTTTAATTCTCTCTCTCTCTGTGATTTTCAAAACTCTTTGACATATTATAAAAAACCATAATAAGAGAGTGAAATTACAGAAAAACCAATCAAAAGACTGAACTTTATCGAATTGAGTATTATTGCTCTGATTTTGAAAACTCTTTAACATATCTGTACTAATATAATCACAAGCGGTGACTGCCTTTTGGTCTATGCTTGATCACACTAGTCAGTTATGGGAATACTGTCTTCATATCCCATATGTTCAATGGTGAGTGCTTTTTAGATAATGGTTAAGCTCGATCGGTGGCTTTTGTCTATTTTTGGTTCCATTTGGAAATTGATTGCCCTTATCACTGTTGTTTCATCTTATAATCCACTCATTCGCAAGCCAAAGATTTTTAATGGCATTCTTTTATCTCTTGAGATTCAATGTTGGGTAGCTTTAATTAGAAGCGTACCTTAATCCAATCTCAATACTGCAATAACAATGGTCTCTCAACTGACATTCCTTTTCAATTTTCATTTATTACTTAAGAGTTTCTACGCATGGTTTCCGCCTATATATTCCCTCCTTAGGTTCCACACCAATTTATTTGGACAAGATCATGCCCCGTCAAATGCACCATGAAACTTACTCACTTGGACATTAAATTCACTTGGGGAATAAATTCCATTCCATCAAAATTGATGTCTATTCCGATTTTTTTTTTCTACAGGGAATAAATTCTTATAAATCTGTTTTTCACTTTTCCTTTAAATTCTTTTTATCATTTTCTTTTTTATTTCTTACTGACACCTTACATGCAACATCATAGATATATCCTTACAAATTAAATAAACAGGTCTGCAATCATGTTTTTCTCAATCTACTGTGAAAAAAATTTCCTTCGAGAAATCAACTCTGAATCTTCGCGACTCCATTATTGGTATTGAGTACTCCAAATTTGACTCCCTTAAATGCAAAAATACATATACGATATTTTTTGGTATATTACAAGTTAACCTTATTCGAGTCGGGTTGGCCCACTATGGGGTAAAGCTCTCTAAACAATGGTTTTCTCCATTCACAAGACTCGAACCCGACACCTTGCTTAAGAAGAACAAGTGTCAAACCACTTAAACTGACCACTTGTTGATAATACATATACCATATATAGACAACAAAAAAAACCCGCTTTAACGACCATTTCAACACTAACACCAATCACAAAACAGCCACTAAATCTGATTTCAAAATTCACTAACCCTGGTAAAAAAAAATTAAGCATGCCACAACAAAGAAACAAACCCAAGATAAGCTTTAAAGTCCGAAAAAACAACACTGCAATAGACATCCCTATAGACGCTGGCCCACTTAAAACGACATAGGCCCCCGGCACATCACTCGTAGTGCAAGCGCGTGGGGAAAACCTAGTAATATATACTATAAAAAAGAAGATGGCTGCTTCTAAGGCTCCGTTTGGTTCACGGAAATTGACTTCCAGAAAATATTTTCTGCATTTTCCTATGTTTGGTTCACGGAAAATAGGTACTCAACGGGAAAATATTCTTCTGGTCAATGGAAAAAAACCCCATTCCAAGGGAAATTGTCTTCCGCTTGTGAGGAGCGGAAGACAATTTCCGTGGAACAAGTCTAGCATTCCGGCCCTTCCCCGCACCATCCAAAACCTTCCTCTATCTTCTATCACAACTTACGACCTCTCCTACCACCGTCACTGCCTTTTCCTTCGCCGGCGAGGTCACCGATCGTCTTCCTCCTCATTTCCATTTCATTATTTATAACAACCACCACAAACTGGAATTATTATTAAAAGAGAAAACCCCAAAATATGCCTCAAATCCCAAATCCTTCATCTACTTTCATGGCTTTTTAACTCAATTTCTTTGCAAATTCCCAGTTTTTGATTACTAGTGTTGTTCTCAGCAAAGCCTCCTTTCGTCACACTTAAAGCAGATATGGATGCTCTTGCCATAGCAGTAGTCCTGTTCTTATGATGATTTTATGGAAGGACATCAGATCTGTTTTCATGTGGAGTCCAGATCCATGGAGGAGATGGTGAAAACGAGCACATGGGCTTAAGGATTGGGAATGGTTGGAAGAGCTGTTGGCTTGGTATTTAAAGGTCAATGGGAAGACCAATCATGGGTTTATAATTACTGCCTTAATTGATCTGCTTCTTGATCTTTCTTCTGATAATTCTTCCTCTTCTTCTGCTATTTCCTCTTTTCCTTCTTCCCCTTTGTGTTCAACACAAGGAGATGGAGATCATGGTAATAATGAGATTCAAGAGCAAGAAATGATTGTTTTGCCTTTAAAAAAAATGGAGCCATGTGATGTGAGAAGGAATTGATGAACTATGATCGCATGGAGCAAGAGCATAGCAAATTAACGATTTTTTTTTTTGGCAATAGAAGATATAAAAAGTTAAAAATGAAAAATATTATTTTTGCAAAAAAATGTCTTATTTTCCATGAAATAGTCAAACATTGGAAAATGTTTTTTATATGACCATCCAAATAACAAAAAATTTCATCATTTCCGGAAAATAAGATTATTTTCCAGAAATCAATTTCTGGAAGTCAATTTCCGTGAACCAAACGGAGCCTAAGATTCCATATACATGAGTGGCCAAAAAATAAAAAGAACAATATTCATGCATGGGTATATTGTACGTAAGTTGTTGAGTAAGTTATAACGTAGATAATAAGTTTCCCTTTTTTATATAATCAAAGATGATTGGATTATTTTCTTACACTTTTTGCTGGGAAAAGACAAATTAGAAAATGGAGCTCTTACCATATAAAATGCATAAAATTTTTTTTCAAATAAACCCATCTCTTTGGAAATTTTACATTTTATAGGAAACTTAATCTGAATTCTGAACCAACTATAAAGCATATAGAGTAGAATATATATCTGTGGTCAAACTTTTTTTTTTTGGGCCAGACATTTTTCACCAGATTCAGATTATTTTCCTATTAATGAAAAAATGCTTTATCTCCATGGATATCATTTCCATATTTATTTACTATTACCTTTTCACCTTCTGTCAAGGCCATACTATAAATTCAGCAGTCATTCCAAAGTAAAAAGCACATCTCATCTCAATATACTCACTTGAAGCTAATATATATAAAAAAAAAAAAATGGAGAGAGCTGCTACCCTCAAGATGGCCTTCTTGGCAGTCCTTCTGCTAATTGGATCATGTAAGAGTCTAAATATATCAATCTTTTTCACATATTATTTGAAATTACTTTTTTGCTTAATTATCTATATTTACATCGTGACTAGTGATGCTTTGACGTTAACTTGTACGGTAAAAATTTACGACATTGATTTTGTAGGGTCGCCTAGTGGAATTGAAGCACAATCATGTAGTAACCGGACTTGCCCTACATCAGTTTCAGAGTGTAATGTATCTGGCTGTTGCAATTCGTGCCAATGCCAAGCGGGCCGCTGCGACTGTCTGTGCCTTGCGGGAACAAAGCAACGAAAATTATTTAATTTTAATGCACAAAGCCTGGAGAATTAATGTGTTGAATGTCTTTAAAATAAGTGCTTTCTGCTTGTGGCTCCTAAATTTGTAACTTTATCAGATTTCCTGATATATTAATATGGTGATAAATAAGAAAAGAAGTTGCAATATTGTTATATGCTTATCATTGTGAATTTCATTTTTATAGTGTTTGAGCAAAATTAATCATCGTCCTTCTCAATTCTCATCATCGATCATGCATGGGAGGATCGATGGTTCGTATATATATAATAAAATTATCAAGCGTCGTGTTTTTATACACAATTCGCAGAAAAATTTATTCATCAATAATATAATCGATCGATATCCACATCCTCATTTTTATTGTCCTTTTTTCTTTTTCATATGAATGAGAGACTAAAACCAAGGAATTGTTTAAAGTCAGCAAAAGTGAAAATTCAATGCAATATAGGTTGGCTTGACCCATCATTATATAATCTCTTCATATTATAGAAAAAAAATCAAAGACGACAAACTGACATAAATTAAGGATATTATTAAACAACCTAAACTAAATTAATATGAAGATTGATATTTTTTTGCTACATGTGAAATATGAAATTAAATGATAGGCTACATAAAGGGAGGTAACCTTCTCCCATCTCTAAACCTGCCATGCCCACCATGCCTGTCTCAAAATTTGGAACCTAGAATTTCCTGTTAAAGGTCAAAGCTCTTAATTACTAGGCTGTCCTTTGGAGACATATGAAGATTGATATTCATATGATATTGCTCTACATATATCTGACATTTTTTTTTTTCTAACAACAAGAAGTAAATTGGGTTAGCGGCTTAGGGACGCCCCCTCCCTTCAATCCTTTCTCCCATCTTTTTTCATGCTTTTTTTTACCCCTCCTTCTTGATTGACACACCAATGAGTGTTAGCAAATTGACACACCAATGACGTAGAAAAGCCACGGTAGTATTTCTAACAGTTGTTGACTAATGAGCAAAGTTTGTAGGAATTGACACTTTAAACCCCAAAGGTATTTTGGTTTTTATTGCACTCTAATGCTTTATTTTGGGTACATTTTGCACCCTCCATGAAAGAAAATGGTTATGATGCCGTTACGGTGCTAACGTGACATGCCACGTAGGATGAAAATGCCATGTGGCATGCTGACGTGGCAAAATTTTATTATTTTCTTTTCTTTTTATACTGACGTGGCAGTCCACGTGCCAATTTTCATCTGACGTGGCATGTCACATCAATACCACAACGGTGTTGTTAGGAATTTAATAAATTTTCTATCACGAAGGGTGCAAAATGTCCCAAAATAAAACATTAGGGAGCAATTAGATCCAGGGTGCAAAATTCAATTCGTACAAGCTTCATGGTGCAAATTGGGATTTAAGCCTTAATTAAACTGAAATATTATAGTCTTTAGTCTTACATACCAAACATCAAAACATTAAAACTTAAACACACCAGCAAAATATTAGAATTTCTTCTAATTAAGACTACCCTACATATATAATTAGATATATGAAGCATTAAGTTTGGGTAAATATCAGAACAAACTGAATAAAAAACATTTTGGGTACGTGAATAAAAAACATTACTAATAAATAATTATATATAGACAAATTATACAATACACAGTCATTGGAGTTTATAGCAGACTACACAAACGGGCCCTGAAGGGTGACATGTGTCTCCTAGGGACTAGATTGAAATATTAAAAACTTAATTAATTAAAAAAATGGACATGTGTGAACTCCACAACCCGCTTATGGAGTCCAAAATTTACATCGTCGGTGTATCATATAATCACCCTTATATATATGGGAAATACATTTTGCCGTGCCTGTTATACCTACCGTTTTTTTAATTAACATACATATTACTTATTTTGGATCGGATGGAGTATTTCATTGGATTGAACTCCATGAACAAAGATAGGAAGCGATCTGATTCCAATATTAAATTCAAATTCATTATCAAGGGAAGAATCTAATTAATTGTTTAAAATTGATGAAGGTATTATTAGATTTTGTTATACCTACCATTTTTTTTAATTAACATACAGATTACTTATTTTGGATCGGATGGAGTATTTCATTGGATTGAACTCCATGAACAAAGATAGGAAGCGATCTAATTCCAATATTAAATTCAAATTTATTATCAAGGGAAGAATCTAATTAATTGTTTAAAATTGATGAAGGTATTAGATTTTAGTTAGGTGTTGTAAATATTATATTTCATATTACATATTAACCCTTGAAAGATAAAACTAAAAATTTAAAATTAAAAAGGGTATTTTAGATATTTCAGGTCAAGGTTTTTGAAGTTTAGGATTACAGAGTATAAAGATAAAGATATATATATATATATATATATATATGNGAAATTATATAATACACCGGCGATGGAGTTTAGCAGACTACAGAAGTGGGTCCTGAAGGGTGACATGTGTCCTCTAGGAACTAGATTGAAATATTTAAAACTTAATTAATTAAAAAATTAGACATGTGTCAACTCCACAACCTGCTTGTGGAGTCCGAAATTTACACCGCCGGTGTATCAAATAATTACCCTATATATATATATATATATATATATGAAAATACTTTTTCCCTTACCTGTTATACCGCCTAATAATTAGCCGTTAATTACAAGTTAGAAAAGTTTATATAGCATAAATCATAGACTAAGTATATAGTTTTAGAAATTATAGTTTTGTTTCAGGCGCATAAATTTAGGCAGGACAAATAACATTGTTATAGAAATTAAGATAATTTGATACTGGATCTTTAAAAAAAAGGTAATTTGATAATTTTCCTTATTTTTATGCTGAAAAAAAATGAAATGAAACTCTTGCCATATATAACACATAAATTTTTACTAACAAATTTCAAGAATCACAAACTCACAAGCTTGTCTTGTTGGAAAATCTTACAATTTTAAGAAAACTTAATATGAGCCAGTTATAAAGCATACAGAGTAGAATATTTGGTCAATGTCTTATTTTATCCAGATACTTTTTTTTTTCACCAAACTCAGATATCTTTCTATTAATGAGAAAGTGCTTTTATCTCAATGGATAGTATTTCCCTACTTTTTAATAATTCCCTTTTTACTTTCTGTCAAGGCCATACTATAAATTCAGGAGCCATCACAAGTAAAAAAGCACATTTGAGTGTTTGACATCTCTATACTCACTAATCACTATAAGCAAGAATGGAGAGAGCTGCCGCCCTCAAGATGGCCTTCTTAGTAATCCTCCTTGTTGCTGGATCATGTAAGTCTCTTCCAGATGGCTTGAATCAATTTTTACTATTTTTCTTGTATTTAGTTGATAAAATTCAATATTTTTTGTTCTCAATGTAGCTAATTTATTAATGTTTTTGTTAATTTTATTTGTAACAAAATCTTAATTAAATACTAATAATTTGGGTACTAAACATATTATGATATATAGGGTACGTTAAAATTACTTTGTTATGTGATTGATATATAGTGAAAACTGAAAAAAATGATTTCATAGGGTCACCTCGAGGAGTTGAAGCACAACCTTCATGCTCGAACCAACCATGCAATACTAGCAGAGACTGTACCTGTTGCGGTACTGGGTGCGAATGCGATGGGCAACTCTGCGACTGTAGAAATTGTGTCCTTCCGGGAATAAAGCAAGCAAAGCTCTACTGAAAATTGGCAATTTTGCCATGTTTGTACTAAAAATAAGTGCACTGCTTACCCTTGTGTCTGTGGCTGCTAAATTTGGGGATTTTATCAAATCTCCTAATTTCTTGAATAAGAAAATTAAAGAAGTTAATTATATTATTATATGAATTTTGATGATCTTAGTTTTTGAGCTTAAATATTAATCATCTTTCATCATGGAAATTAAAGATGGTCCATAAATAAGGTCATGAATCTTTTTATCATGATTCTCAGAAAAATTATACCCCAATAATTAATATGATTGATCCAACACGCGACGCAAGTGTTGTAAATTAAGCCGTTTTTAAAATGAAGATATAAATAAATATATATATTAATATATGCAATTTTTCTACATTGGTATTATATATTGTTATTAATTATTGATTCATTATAATATGGCTTAATACCCCAAAAAAATCACTTATCATTTTTTGTTTGAAACAAATAAATTCCCTTTTTTTTTACTTAAATAAATCCCTATCCTTTCGAAAATGACTCACGTTAGTCTTTCTTTGACGGTTCATTAGTTATGGGACTAACATCATTAAAAATTATGACGTGACTTTCAACGTCAGTATTTCTTGCCCGTTTGGCATATGACACATGATAAAAATGTTAAAATGGGACAAGTCTCCGTGGCATGTCCACAGTGGCGGAGCCAGGATTGTCGGCTTGGAGGGGCCATACTGCACTTATTTTGTATGCAAAATATTTCATATAGTATTATATGTTCTTTTGTTGCTCCTGATGTATCGTTTCATATAATATAATTGTTAATAACCAAGTAATAATATGTCCTTATCAACCATAATTTAAAGAGTCAATAAAATTTAACAATTAAAAGATTTATTCCAAAAACTAAAATAAGTAAAAACATAGATTAATATTGATAAAAATATAAACTTTACTATATAGAAAATAATTATGTAAAAGTGGAAGGGCCAAATTTTACAACTTTG
>AWWV01008381.1:0-25866 GCA_001974805.1 Corchorus capsularis
AATGGACCGTCTAAAAAGCACTATAATGTGCGTGTTTTTGAAAGGAAATGAATTTACTTTGGTAAAAAAAAAAAGAAAGAGAAGGAATTAATTATTTGTACCAAATGAAAAGGATAATGGATTTTTTCGGGTATAAGGCCGTTATAATATGGATATATATATATATATATATATATATATATGATTTCCATTTTTTCCTAATTCAAAGATATCATTTTTTACACCAAAAAAAAGATATCATTTTTATTCTATGCTGTAGAAAATATGGAGCTCTTGATATATTTAAAAAATAGTATAAATATTTATAACTAATTTAAAGTATCACAACTTACATTTGTCTTGATCAGAAATTTTACACTTAATAGGAAACTTACCTGAGCCAGTTATAAAACATAAAGAGTAGAATATCTCTGTTCAATGTATTATAGGTTTTTTCCAGATTTTTTTTCCTGCAAAATCAGATTATTGTTATTATTATTATTATTATATTCTATTAATGTGATATACCATGCTCTGTCTCTATTAATATTATATTATTCTCTATTTATTTACAATTTTACCTTTTAAAGTTACCTAAAAAAAATTACCTTTTAAAGTAGAATATTTGTTCAACGTATTATATTTTTTTGCCAATTATTTACAGAAAAATCCGATATTATTCTATTAATGATATAATGATTTGTCTCTATGGCTATTCTTTCCATATTTAATTGTAATTTACCTTTTTACCTTCTCTCAAGGCCATCTATATATAATTATATATTCAGCAGTCATCACATCAAATAAACCACACTTCATACTTGACATCTCTCTATACTCACTAACTATAAGCAAGAATGGAGAGAGCTACCACCCTCAAGCTAACCTGCTTTGTAGTCTTGCTGCTAATTGGATCATGTAAGTCTATACAAGTCTCTTTCACATGTATTTCTAATGTTTTTTTTTTGGCTAAATTTCTTTTAATTCAAGATATATTATGTTGTCAATAATGATCGATCCGATGGGCTAATTAAAATAGACTAGCTCCATGACCTAAAATTTTTATGATTGATGTGATCTTACATAATGTCATAGTCGATCGAAAATATTATATGTTGTCAATTAGCTAATTTTTTGTTAATTTTATTTGAAACAAAGTCTTGATTGTTTTTCATTTTTTTTTTTGGCATCAAAGTCTTGATTGTTTAATAAGTTATTATTTGGGTTTATATAGAAAAACTTATATAAAACTTTTTTTTGATGGATGGAGAGTAATGTATATTGAAATTAATTTAAATTGTTGTATAATTAATATATGGTGAAATTGAAAACAATGATTTTTATATATAGGGTTGCCTGGAGGAATCGAAGCACAACAATGCCGATGCAATAATAATCCTGCAGATTGTTTTAGTTGTTGCAATTGCAGCGCAGCCACATGCGACGTGGCTTCTGCAACTGTAGTCCGTGTGCCCTTTCGGGAATAGACCAACAAAAGCCAGTTTAATATGTATTCAATTAATTGCACTGCAGCTGGCCTTTGCGCCTATCTATGGCTGCTAAATTTGGAGATTTATCGATTTCCTAATTTTCTGAATAAGAAATAAAGAAGGGCTTATTACTCAAAAAGACCTCTGAACTTACACAAAACGGTCAAATAAGTCCCTGAACTCTAATTGCAGCCAAATAAGCCCCTGAACTCTTTAAAAAGGCCAAATAAGCCCTTTTCTGATGGCTAAATACTGAAATAAGGACTAAACATTTCAAGATTTTCTCAAATAAGGATCAAAATACACAATTCCAACAAATTAAAACACATAATTAATATTTTTTTACAAATTTGATACAATATAAGTTAATACTAGTGTGTGAGATATATATAAACTGAAAAACGTACGATAATTTTATATCATATTACGTTTAATGAATTTATTTTGATTAATAGTTTTTGATTTTTAATTAACACGATAATATCATTTTTCTATCAAATTTAACGTGTACGCATGAGAAACATTTGTTTTCATTTAAGAATTCTCTAATTTATAAAAAATTTGTTAAGTATGTGTTTTAATTTGTTGGAATTGTGTATGTTGATCCTTATTTGAGAAAATCTTGAAACGTTTAGTCCTTATTTCAACATTTAGCCATCAGAAAAGGGCTTATTTGGCCTTTTTAAAGAGTTCAGGGGCTTATTTGGCTGCAATTAGAGTTCAGGGGCTTATTTGGCCGTTTTGTGTAAATTCAGGGGCCTTTTTGAGCAATAAGCCAATAAAGAAGTTGCCTTGTTATATATACTCTAGTTAATGATGAATTTCAATTTAGTTTTTCAGCTTAATTATTCACCTCTCATCATGTGGTCCATAAAAAGGCTATTAAGCATCTTTTTATATTACATACATGGTTCGAAGAAAAAAAAAATCACCTTTTTTGTCAATTTTACAATTCCAATTTAAATTTTTAATTAGGGTTTGACTTTAAATTCCTTAATTTCTTCCTATATGAAATGGAAATCAAAGTTTCGAAATACTGATAGTGTGTCATAATGTGTGAAGACTATATTATCTAGCCAAGCAGAGGGCTTGTTAGCAATTCATTTGGATGCTTTTTTTTTTTGCTTAAGCTTACTTAAGTATCCAACCAGAACTATGAAACTTGCTTTCTTGGTGCCAAAAAAAAAAAAAAAAACTATGAAACTAATCAAATTTGGGCAAAATCAATGCATGTTAACCGGTGCACATACACTTCGGTCCCTAATTACTCCCTCCGGCTGCAAAATCTAGGGTGAATCGTTTTAAAAACAGTTTAATGGACATCCACGAACTTAATGACAATTCAACAATTCAAAATTAACTATCAAAATTTTCCAATTTTAACCATTGAATTTGTAATAATGGGACAAATTGACCTTTAAATTGAACTGTTTTGTCAAAATCTTTATACGTGGAATTTGGTAAAATGTTCAGAATTTGCAATTTGATGGAGCCGTTGGTCCTCCATCCAAGTAATTAAGGACGGAGAGACTTAGCAAGATGGAGAACACCACTGGGGATAACCCACCGGGCACTGATTTGAGGGATGAAGCCCTCCGCCGTGCTAAGAAAAAGTACAAGAAGCGTAGATCTGATTCTAGTCCTGATAGAGGGATGATGGAGGAGACTGGAGTGCCTGCTAGACCTCCTAGTAGCCCCTCGGCTAATGCCCCGTCGAAGTTTGTTTCGTATCGGGATAGAGTGACTGGAAATTTTGAGGAAGAAGATTCAACCTGGGAGGAATGGACTGAGGACGCTGAAGGTGATGATTGCATCATGTTTGATGATAGCGTATCTGATGAGGAAGACGGTGCTCCTTCTGATTCACATGTTAAATTTACGCCTGATGAGAAGCGTTTACTGCGCAAACCTTGGAGGAAGTCCCTCATTGTTAAGCTACTGGGGAAGGTTCTTGGTTTCAAAGCGTTGTCGGCGAAAATCAAAACCTTGTGGCAGATTAAGGGAAAGTATAAGATTATTGATCTGGGGAATGACTATTTCTTGTTCAAGTTCCAGCATAAGTCGGATTACACTCATGCTCTTGATGGCGGTCCTTGGATTATTGGAGGGCATTACTTGACTGTACGGCAATGGAAGCATAACTTCCAACCAGATTCTGATAAGATTAATTCCATTATTGCATGGATTCGCCTTCCACAATTACCTTTGGAGTATTATCCAAATATGGCGGTGCGGAGGATTGCCTCCACCGTTGGGAGGGTGATAAGGCTGGATAAGACAACAGAGACGGTCGATCGTGGTGGCTTTGCTAGAGTCTGTGTAGATTTGGATTTAACTGCTCCATTGAAATCGTTTGTTCATATTGGTGATTTGATCCAAAGGGTGGAGTATGAAGGACTGCATTTGATTTGCTTTAGTTGTGGACAGTTTGGCCATCGAAAGGACGCTTGTTCCATGTCTCCTACTATGTCCTCAACTTCTGTTGATGGCTCTGAGCCATCTGGTGGCAACTCGGCCTCATCTCAAAACCCTGATGTGTCTTCTTCCACTCCGGGGTTTGGACCTTGGATGATTGTCCAACGGAAAGTTCGCCGGCTGGTGAAGGAAACGGTTGAAAAAGGAAAGAATAAGATAGATCTGAATCCAGGGCATAATTTGCGGAATCGATTTTCCTCTCTTAGCGGGATTGAGGATTCATCTAGGGAAAATTTCAAGGAGCCTGTCTCGGCGGTGTCTAAGGAGAAATTTAAGGAATCGGTTGGTTATGGCCAAAAGGTTTGGAAACCGAAAAAAGATTTGGGTTTGACAGAACAGACTAAATCCTCGAATAAAGGGAAACCTAAAGTGGGTATTAAAAAGTCAGTTCCACCCCCTGTTGTTCGAAGTGATGGTTCTTCCTTTATTTGGTTTGGGCGTAATTTATGTAATGGGCCGCCACCTGGGTTTTCTTTTAAAGCTGGGTCTAATACCCAAATTACTTTGGACCCAAAAAGATTGGAGGAGTTAGTTGGGTCTAGCCATTTTGGTCTTTCTCATCTTATGGCACAGCAAAATTCTACGACTGCAGCAGATACTGGTGTTTCAGGGGAGTCTGTTTCTGCGATGGTTGTAGGTGACATAAGGTGTGGTGATGAGATGATTTTGCCCACTGATGCCGTTTGTCTTCCACCGCAACAGCCGCCTTCGGTGGTGGTGGAACAAGCAAATTCTGCTTTGATTCAGAAGGTGAATGATGCCTCGGATGAAAAGGATGTTTCTACCATGGATGCTGCTCAATCTAAGGAGCTTGGTGACTTAGATGCGCTTTCCCCACTTGTTTTTAATGAATTACATCCTATGGAACAGTAGAGGTGCCGGTAGTAAGAAGTTTTTGAGGCATGCACGGGAATTGATTTCAGTCCATAAGCCTTCAATTTTTGCAATAGTTGAGCCTAGAATTTCAGGTTCAAGAGCGAAGTGTGTTCTTCGTAAATTAAAGTTTCCAAAATGGCATGTGGCGGATCCGGTTGGTTTTGCAGGTGGTATTTGGTTGAATTGGGATGATGCTGCAGTCCAGTTAACGATAATTATTTCTTCTCCTCAGCTTGTACATGCCCTTGTTAAACCTAAGGATCAGGAGGAGTTCATGCTGACGGTTGTATATGCTAGTCCAAAGTTGGAAGTTCGAAGGATTTTGTGGACTCATATGGAAGATCTTGCGCGAACTATCACTTTGCCTTGGGTGGTTTTAGGAGATTTTAATGATGTTTTGAATGGAGGGGAGAAGATGGGTGGTGTTTCTCCTTCTTTTACTAGATGCAATCTTTTTAATGAGATGATACAAACTGTGGTTTATTGGATTTAGGGTTTTATGGTCCTGCTTTTACTTGGTGTAACAGGAGGAAGGGTTTAAGGAAAATTCAAGAACGACTTGATCGTGTTCTTGCTAGGCTTAATTGGCGTGTTATGTTTCCCGAGGCTGCAGTTATACATCTTCCTCGAGTTCATTCGGATCATAACCCAGTGCTGTTGAGATTGGAACCTCATGTACCGGGGGATAAAAGCCAGCGCCCCTTTCGGTTTCAAGCTATGTGGCGTGCTGAATGTGGTTTTGATGAGATGATGAGCAAGTTGTGGAGGGAACTTGATGGTTCATTTGTAGATAGAACGGAGAAGCTTGCCTCGGCTCTTTTGGAATGGAATAAAGCGGATTTTGGTAATATTTTTGCAAAAAAGAAGGAGTTGCGAGCTAGAATTAATGGTGTTCAGAGAGCATTGGCGGTACATAGATCCCATCAGCTTGAATTGTTAGAGGAGGATTTGGTCTCACAGTATGATAAGATTTTGGAAAAAGAAGAATTGTTTTGGGCCCAAAATTCTCGGGTTCAGTGGATAATGCATGGTGATCGTAATACTAATTTTTTCCATTTTTCTACTGTTATTCGTAGGAGGCGGAATAAGATTTTATTGTTGAGGGATGCTACCTCGGGTGAATGGGTGTCGGATCAAGGGGAGTTGATGCGAATGGTTGTGGCTTTCTTTCGAAACTTGTTCTCCATTGAGGATGGTGATGTTCGGCCTTTGGGGATTGTTCCTCATCCTGTCTTATCTCCTGTTGACGTCCTTAATATGGATAAGAGAATCTCCCTTGCTGAAGTTCGAAGTGCGCTTTTTCAAATGAAACCATGGAAAGCTCCGGGGGTTGATGGGTTCCAAGCAGGTGTTTACCAGGCCTATTGGGATGATTTTGGTACTTATTTGTATCAATTGGTGTTGGAGGCTTTTGATTCTGGTTCTTTCTCACCCGAACTTAACCGCACGTTACTTGTTCTTATTCCTAAAGTGCAGCAGCCGGAGTATGTGAAACAGTTTCGGCCTATTAGCTTATGTACTGTGGCTTATAAGTTGATTACGAAGGTGCTTGTTAATAGGTTAAGACCTCTGCTTGATAATCTTGTGGGTCCTTTGCAATCGAGTTTTATTCCAGGTCACCAAGCAGCAGATAATGTGTTTATTGCCCAGGAGATGATTCATACTATCCGCCGTTCAAGGAGTAAACTAGGTTTGATGGCGATTAAAATTGATTTAGAGAAAGCTTATGATCGTGTCCGATGGGACTTTTTGCGAGATACTCTTATTGTGTTTGGGTTTCCTGATAGTTGGGTTCAGCTTATTATGTATTGTGTTGAGAGCTCTTCTATGTCAGTTATGTGGAATGGTGAGAAAACTGACTTCTTTTCTCCTGGTAGGGGTCTCAGGCAGGGTGATCCGATCTCCCCTTATCTCTTTGTCTTGTACATGGAACGGCTTGGGCATTTGATTAATGAGTCTGTGTCTCGGAAGGTGGAAACCTATTATTTTGGGTAGGGGTGGTCCCTCTATTTCCCATTTATTCTTTGCAGATGACCTATTTCTTTTTGGTCGTGCCTCGGAGAAGCAAGCGGAAACGGTTCGAGAGGTTTTGGACAGGTTTTGTTTGGCGTCGGGGGCAGAAGTAAGTTTGGAGAAGTCAAGAGTATTTATTTCTCCGAAAGCTTCTGGTAGTAATGTGAGGCTTGTTAGCAATCTTTTGGGCATTGGTCTTACTAATGATCTTGGTAAATACCTTGGTATTCCTTTGGTACATAAGAAAGTTGGGGTCTCTTTGTATCGAGAATTGATTGATAAAGTTGCTACTCACCTTAGTGGGTGGAAGGCAAAACTGTTGAATATGGCTGGTCGTGCAACTTTGGTGAGTTCGGTTATGTCCTCTATTCCAACGTATACTATGTTGACTACCAAGTTACCAGCTAGTTGCCGTAATAAGTTGGATATGCTCAATAGGCGGTTCTTATGGGGTGGTACTGAGAACAAGAAGGCTCTTCATCTTGTTAGTTGGGATGAGGTTTGTAAACCTAAGAAATTTGGGGGGCTTGGTCTTCGACAGATGGAGTACAATAACCGAGTTCTTCTCCAAAAAACGGCTTGGAGGTTCTTACATCAACCTCATAGTCTCTGGGTACAGTGCTTGTGTGCCAAATATCGCATCCAGGGGGATGTTTTTTATTTTATCCGAGAGGCCGGTTCTAGGAAAGCTTCATGGTCATCTTCTTGGAAGGGTCTAGCAGGGGCTTTGGAGGAACTCTTTTGTGGTTTGAAGAAGCGAGTTGGACGTGGTGATAAGGTTTGCTTCTAGCTAGATACTTGGCTTGAGGAACCTTTGATTAATTCGTTGGAGGCATTACCATCCTTTTTGGATACAACTATGATGGTAAGTGATTTTATTGTTGATGGTGGTAGTTGGAATGCGGATATGTTGTTTGCTCAATTACCTTACGAAATTGCTCTTCGTATTTTGGGTTATCCTTTGCCTAAAGTTGTTAGTATGAGTTCGTATTATTGGGGTTCCACTTCGAATGGTATTTTTTCTACACGCTCCGCATATTTAGCTATTTTACAGGAGAATTTCGGTTTAGAGGACTGTTCTTATGCGAATATATGGAGTTTGCGAGTTCCTCTGAGATGGATTTTCTTTTTATGGCTGGTGTGGCGTGGTCGTATAGTTACTAATGCTTTGCGATACTCCTGGGGTATCTCTTCTTCTGCTATTTGTTCTAGTTGTAATGGTGGTGTGGAGGATATTATTCATGTTTTGCGTGATTGTGTGTGGGCTAAACAGGTTTGGATGCGTATTCTCCCCTCTTCCAGGACCTCGGGTTTTTTGAGCTTTCTCTGTCTAATTGGTTATTATAGGGTTTGAATTTAAAGAATCGGTCTGTTTCACAAGTAACCTTGTTTGTTACTACTATTTGGCGCATTTGGACCTCTAGGTGCAGGAGGGTTTTTGACCCAAATGAGGTGGCTTCCTTGGATGCTATTGTTTACAATATTGCCGGTACTACTAAGAGTGTCATTGCAGCTATGTCGATGCCATCTCCTCCCACAGGACCGACGACTTCTATCTCATGGACCCCTCCAGGTGAACACTTTGTCAAGCTGAACACTGATGGAGCTGCGAAAGGTAATCCGGGTGCCGCTGGGGCTGGTGGTGTGATTCGCAACACGGAAGGTGGATGGGTTGTGGGCTTTGCTGCTCATCTTGGTACCTGTTCGAATGTTGCTGCTGAATTGCATGCTTTGCGTTTGGGGTTGACGCTTGCATGGAGAGAAGGGTTTCGTGCTGTCATTTGTGAGGTTGACGCCAAAGTGATTCTTGATCTACTTAACTCGGATAACTTGGAGGTTCATCCTTTGGGTGCCTTGCTTCTGGATGTTAAGGAAATGTTGAGTTGGAATTGGCAGTGCTTTTGTCAACATACGCTTCGTGAAGGAAATTTCTGTGCGGATATGCTCTCCAAGATGGGTTGTGACTTGGCTACGGATATGGAGTTTTTCTATAGCCCTCCTTCAGGAGTTGTGGACATTTTTGAGGCTGATCGGCGGGGTGTGGCTTTCCCCCGAGGATTTAAATTCAGCTAGTCTTTATCTTTCATGTTTTCACCAAAAAAAAAAGTAATTAAGGACCACTTTGTCCCAGAATTACAAATTCAAGAGTTAAATTGGCATAAATTTAGTACTTTAAGGGCAAAATTGTATGACAATTTTGAGGCTCATTTTTGTTTATTAAACCCTTTCATATATCTGATTGTTTTATGGATAAATTACATATTTGGTCACTTAACTTTTAAGTGGTTTCTGTTTTGGTTACCTATCTATGAAAAAACACAATTTGGTCACTAAAGTTTGTAGAATTGCTTCTTCTGGTCACCTAACAGTTAAAGGCTAATGGATAGATGATGTGGCCGTTAAGTCCTCTAACATAACACTACAAGAAAATGTCTGAATTCCTACAGAAATAGCAACGGGATACCAATGAAAAATTCGTAGGTAAGAGGTTTTCCAACGGAAATTGCAACAAAAACGGTTCCGTGCCTATTTGCTCGCTAGAAAAGTTTCCAACCAATCTTAAAAATCCGTCGGAAAAATTAGCCACAAATAAGCGGCCGTCACAACTTCTGTTGGAAAATTCGGACGATTCGACGAAAACAAGACCGACAAATTTACCTACGATTTCCCACGAAAACGTATTGCAACGGATAATTATCGATACAAAGTTCGTATGAAAATTATCTAATTAAATCTGTTGCAAATTTTGTCAAAAAAAAACTACACATATTCCAAGAAAATCCTAATTATTTAGGGACGGATTTGCAGCGAAACTTTTGCTTTGACGAGTTTTGCAACCAAATTTGCAGCGAATTTAATTTAATAATTTATATAATTATCAAATATTAAAAATTGAATTAACCTTAATTACTTTCATAATAACAATAATATCTTACATTAGCATCAAATCTTTAAAATACATTGTAATAAATAAAGAAATTACAAAATTTGTGAAAATTACAAAAAAATAAAAATAATTTAATAATTATACATAAAGGAAAATTAAGAAAAGATGGAAAAGAAAAAAATTTGATTGAACTCTTTCCATTCCATTGATCTCCATTTCTCTCTCACCAAATTATGATAACACCTACAAGTACAACAAAAAAAAAGGAAAGATTAGCAAACAAATAACTCACAAACAATAAATTAAATATAATGCATTAATAATAAACAAAGCTACTAACAATGAATTAAACTTTTCATAAGAAAAAAAACCAATGCTCATCTATATAAAAAAAATAGAGAAAGATACATAGAAGTTTGATGGAGAAGTGAGAGAACAAAAAAAAATCACCCTTGAGAAGTTTGAAGAGTAGATACAAGCCAAAAAAAATAATAAATAAAGAAGGATGGAAATAGTTAAGAAAAACAATAGAAGAGAAATGGATGAGATGGTGTAGTTAGTGGAAGAAGGGAAAGTGGGATAGAAATGTGTGAGAGGGAGAGAGAGAGAGTGAAAAGTGAGAAGAGAAATTTGGAAATGAAGATGGTGGTTATGAATTTGGTATTTAATGACAAGATTTGCTACGGATTTTTCTGTAGTAATTTCCGTTGGAACAAATTTTTTTGCCGTAAAATATTTGGGCTAGCGGGAATTCGAATTTTAATTTGTCACGAAGGTTAAAATCGTTGCAAAATTTTGTAGTAATTTCCGTTGCAAAAATTTATTTTGGCGCAAAATATTTAAGGAGCGGGAATTCAAAATTTAATTTGTTATGAAAACTAAATTCGTTGCAAAATTTTGTAATAATTTCGTTGCAAAAACTAATTTTGGCGCAAAATTTTTGAGCGAGCGGGAATTCAAATTTTAATTTGCCACGAAAATTAATTTCGTGGCAAAATCTGTAGCAAATTATATGGGTAAAATTTAAAAAAAAAATCAAAGCTTTGATATCCATGTCATAGAATTGCAACAGATTTTGCTTCCAAATGTTCCGTTGCATTGTTTTTAAATTTTTAACATATTTTATTTTCTTAGAAATGGAAAATTCGTTGCAAACCGTTACAAAGTCGTTGCAAATCCACTATAGCAATTTTCCTTGTCATATTCCGTAGGAAATTCCGTGACAATTTTCTACAGCTTTTGATACGATAAAATTGGTTGCAAATTGCAACAGATTTTCCAACGGAAAAATCCAAGCTAATCGCATATAAATTTTTTTACCTTATATGCGTAGCAAAGTCCGTTGGAAAATGTTTTGTTGGTATTTTTGTTGCAAGTTGCAACGGAATTTCCAACAATTTGCAACGAATGATCTCGCGCCAGTTGGCGGGAAATAGTTGCAACCAATTTTGCAACGAAAAATCCATTGGCCACTTCCGTCATACGTTCCAACAAATTTTGCTACGTTTTTCTTTTTTCCGTTGCTAATGGTAGGAATGTCCGTTGGAAATTTGCAACAAATTTTTCCGTTGAAATATTTTTGTAGCTAGTTTGGGATTTTCTTGTAGTGTAAGATGGCCACGTGGCAATATCCAAGTGGTTTTTTCAAATTAAGAAAATAGATTTTCTGAAAACTTAAGGAAAAAATTCACTTCAAATTCAAAATGCTTTCCAATTTTCTCTTGAGAAAAATGCTCACAAATTGTCGAGAACAAGTTTTGGCCCTGGATAGAAAGAATCAATCTAAACAACTAATATTTAATATTGATGACCAATTTATCTTCGAAAAAGATTTAAAATATGAAATAATATTCATGGAAAAATAGTATAAACAACTTTTTTTAATGGTACCCATATGTCTATAATCTACTATACAATAATACAATATTTTCAAACCATAGAGAACCTCCAATGGGAACACGACCTTCATTTTCTAATATCCGTGCACCAGGGAATCAAACAAGAATTTGAAACAAATTCACGATTTTTAAGAAAGAAAAAGATTCTAAGGAACCATTTTTTGGTGGTTTGATGGAGCAATAGCGTAGATACTTTTGAATGGGGAAATTAACTTGTGGCTGTTTTAGTTTCAGATCTGATTCCTACCACCTCTTCCTTTTTCTTTCTCCGAAAATTTTCTGATATTGGCTTAAATTGAGCATAAGCCATAACTAGTACTTAATCAATGAAAACAAGGTTAATTCTTTTGGGTCTACATGGTGCCGACAAGGGGAAGAATAAACCGCGGGTGTGGTGGCGAGGCTTTGCTTTTGGATTTTCGTGGTCGGAGCTTTGAAGAGCAGGACAAATCCAATTTTAGTTTTAGAGAGAGATGAAGAAGGAAAAATCATGCTAAAAATTATTTTAGTTTAGGTTCTTTTTATAAATTTCATATAAATTGATTTTTATTCATTTAAAAAATATAAAAATATATAGCATGCCACATGGCCGTATCCAGATGGCATTTAGTTTTATGTGGCATTGCCCCATCATAAATCTGTTAGCCACTAATGGAAGAGTGACCCAAAAATATAATGTCACAACTTTAGTGACCAATTTGTTAGTTTTAATTGTTAGGTGGCCAAAACAGAAACTTACTAGAAGTTAAGTAGTTAATTATGTAATTTATCCTTGTTTTATTAATGGTAGTTTTATATCTAGTTTAAGGGTTAAATTGTCTTATACACTTATAAGAAGTGTAAGATATATCGTTGAACTTATTTTTGGGTTAATTGCTAAAATAAGGACCTAACATTTGGCAAAATGCTCAAATAAAGACCCGATTTTTGGGTTAATTGCTAGTTTTAATAACGTGTTACTTTTCTTCTGTAATCAATATACGGTGAAAATTAAAAACAAAATTGATGATTAGGGTTGCCTCGAGGAATTGAAGCACAAGCTCCATGCCAGAACCAGGCATGCGATAGGCCTTCAGACTGTGGCTGCTGCATTGCGTGCAAATGCACTAATAAGCGCTGCGACTGTAGTAGCTGTCTCCTTTCGGAAATAGTAGAGCAACAAAAGCCAGTATAATGTGTTGAAATTTGTCATGGTTTTGTGTACATGTACTGAAAATAAGTCCACTGCAGGCCTTTGTGTTTGTGGCTGCTAAATTTGGAAATTTATCAATTTTCCTAATTTGGTGAATAAGAAAAGAAGTTGCCTTGTGTATGGTAATTATGAATTTTTATTTATTTTTTAGCTTAATTAATCATCTTTCACCATGCAAGCACGATGGTCCATAAATAAGTCTATTTATGCATGATGATTGCGCAATTGTTCAAATAAGAGTTTAAACTTTGTGGGAAAAAAAAAAAAAAAAACTCCTCAATTTAGAGCCCTAAACTTTCAATGTTCATAAACAACTCAACGCTCCACAATATATATATTTCACCAAACAGAACATTATCAAACACCATAAGCCAACATAAACATGAGCAAACCAACAAAAAAGGAAAAAAAAATACCACATAAAGTTGTATGAAATTCACTTTCAATGGAACATGATCCTAAAACCATAAGGTTTTAGGGAGTATGCGCCTAAAATCAAAGGCAATTAGGTGCCTAACACCACAATTATAAGAGCAGAATTGAAAACTAAACAACTTAAACCAAAGTAAAACAAAATATCATATGCTTGGTTTGAAGGTAGCATAAGCAAGGATGCCTGGTTGTTTTTCAAGTTTGCCTAATATCTTCAATTGTTATCCATACGTCTATTCTTTCACATTCACTCGGATCAAAAAATAAGCGAAGTCTAGCAACCTTGTAAGCAATTGCCTAATAAATGTCACTTTGCACCCTTAAGTTTGTACGGACTACCATTTTACACCCAACTTTTTTATTTTGACCAAAACGCATCCTAAAGTTTTATTTTTTTGCCACTTTGCACCCTCCGTCACGGTAGGACAACCGGATCAGTCACGGTGTTCGACGTGGCATGCCACGTGGATCAAAAAGTAACACGTGGCACACCACGTGGATCAAAAAGTGACACGTGGCATGCCGCGTGTGCCAAAAAGTGACACGTGGCACGTCACATGTGCCAAAAAGTGATACGTGGCACGCTACGTGTACCAAAAAGTGACATGTGGCATGCCACGTGCACTAAAGGATATGTGCCACGTGTCATTTTTTGTCCACATGGCATGCCATGTCAGACGTCGTAACCGATTCGTTTGTCCCACCGTGATGGAGGGTGCAAAGTGGCACAAAAATAAAACTTTAGGGTGCGTTTTGGTCAAAATAAAAAAGTTGGATGCAAAGTGGCAGTCCGTACAAATTTAAGGGTGCAAAGTGATATTTATGCCAAACCCAAATAGTCTTTCCCCATCCAAAATTTATTTCATAATAAAATGGAATTCTACACCTAAAACTAAAAAAGCAAGCACCCACTATTGAATCCTTTTCAAATTCTTCATATTATAACAAACAATAAAGGGAGAAAGTGAAAATACCAAAGACCTAAGCCAACCCTCTATTCTCATGTTTTGATGAGTAAATGAGTATAGGTATTTTGGTCATTCCATGCTATTTAAGAAAATAGTTGAGGGTATTTTGGTACTTTAATGCTCGATTTTTTCGTTATTTGAATTGATGATTGAGGGTATTTTGGGAATTTTGTGAAAAAGTTACTATTTGTGGATCCCATTCTCCATAAACTAATATTTTTATTGGATTATTTATCTAATGATCCTCATACTTTTATACTTTATGCTATTTAGTCCTTTACAATTATAGGTTGGACGATTTAACGCGTTGCCATTTATTTTTGTATATTTATTTCTATTTGTCCGATTAATGTGATTGAAGTGTCTTAATGATCTACAATTTTCATTGAGAACTCAAAAACCAATTTTAAAGTTTTGATTCTAAAAAATGCTTTCGAAATTTTGTGGTTTAATTTGAATGCCGGTTAATTTAACATCGTATAATTTTTTGTCCACATGTCCGATTGAAGTTATTGAAGTGTCAATTAAAAGGTTATTGCATGATTTACCACTTTCATGAAGGACCCGAAAGCTAAATTTGATCTATGAGTTTCGTGAAGGGTTCAAAAGGGAATTTTTCTATTTCAAGAACAAACATTTTCTTATTTGGATTATTTATCAAATGACCCTTATATTTTTCTACTTTATACTACTTTAGTCCTTTACAAATTCTATTTTAATCTAACGTTTAAGCTTTATTTTTAAATTTTTTGTTCTTTTAGTCCGATTAAGTTGATTCATGTGTCTATTAAAAGGTAATTTCATGATTTACAACTTTCATGAAGGACTTAAAAGCAAATTTTTATGTTTCAACCAAAAAATGCTTCCTAAATTTGGTTGTTTCGATTGTTGGTCTATTTAATACCATATAATTTTCAATTCACATGTCGAATTAAAGTTATTTAAGTGTCGGTTAAAAGGTTATTGTATGATCTACGACTTTGTTGAAGAACCCGAAAGTTAATTTGATCTATGAGTTTCATGAAGGGTTCAAAAGGGAATTTTTATATTTCAAGATCTCCATTAACAACTATTTTCTTATTTTCTTACTCGATTTAACGCTTTGTTTTTTATTTTATTTGTTCTATTTGTCCAATTAAGGTAATTCAGGTGCTATTAAAATGTAATTTTATGATCTACAACTTTCATGAAAGACTCAAAAGTTAATTTAAATGTTTCAATTCTAAAAAATACTTTTGAAATTTTGTGATTTCGATTGACAATTTATTTAAAATATCATATTATTTTTGATCCAGATGTCCAATTAACAAAAATATCACTTAACAAAATTTTCGACCCCACAGCGAAGTGCGGGCGAAAAAACTAGTATATATATATATATATATATATATATATATATATGTTCTCCGGTAGATTCTTGTAGCATTCACAATCACCATTGGTTCTTTTTATAAAACCATCATCTATCTCTTGGTTAAAATACTTGGGAGGTCCCTGTACTGCACAAAAATATTCAATTTTGTCCCTATACTCAAAAAGCAACCAATTTACGTCCATGTACTCTCAAGATTTGGTCAATTTAGTGTTTGTAGTACTCACAAGTTGACCTGCTCAAGGGCCGGGCTGCCCGCCCGAAAAATGAGAGGGTTTTGGAATAAATTTTGGGCCCGAAAAACGTTTTCGGGCCTTGGACAAAGAAATAAGACCCAATTAAAAAATGCGTCGGGCCTTGGTCTTGGCGTTTTAGGCCCGAACCCGGCCTGTATTTTATACAAATAACATAATATAATTAAATAATTATATTTATACATAATAAAATTGAATAAGTTATAAGTATATATTAATTAGAACTTGAAAACTTTATCAAAAGTTAATCTTTCTATCACAATTTATTTTGGTTTAATTTGTTATTAGATTATATATAAATTTTCATGTTTAAATTTTATTTTTTATTAAAAATTTTAATCATTATTTTATTTTAAAAAATAAATATGGGCGGGCTTATGCGGGTCTTGAATATGTATTTGAAAATATGGACGGGTCTTGGACAAAAATTGAGGCCTAATCTTCGGGCCGAACCGGACTTGGGCAAGCACATACTGTATAATTATTAAGCAAAAGTCCGGCCCGACCTGACCCATGAGCACCTCTACTCACAAGATTAGGTCAATTGAATGGTACAATGAGAACTCAATTGACCCAATCTTGTGAGTATATTGACTAAATTAATCCAATATTGTAAGTTCATGGACTAAATTGACCCAATCTTATGAGTACATGGACTAATTAATTGATCGCTCTTTTGAGTGTACAAGGACGAAATTGAAGTTTTTTTTGAGTACCTCCCAAGTTTCAACTCTATCTCTTTTTTAGACTCATAAATTTTCTTTGCTAGACTCCATGCATTTTTTATGAAACTAAAAGATTCCACGTATGTCTGTCTAGCCAATATATTTGAGTATGCAGGGGGAAGTTAATGTTTATATGTTTATCCAAGTCTTTAAGAAAAAAACCAAGTCGAGCTATGACTTTATCAAGTATGGGAGTGATTTAAATTCATACATGTAAAGTTGAAGAATAATAAATAAGAAGATCAAGACTTGAAGAGAATAGAAATTGAATATTGATGGATGAGAATATCAAGGCTTGAAGATAATTCATGAGTCAAATTTAAAAATTTATGGATTAGCATATCAAGGGTTGGAGAGAAGAAAAGAGATTTGATTTCATGAAGCTAATTAAATGTGCTAAATTTCAAGTGTCTAATTCAAATATATAAGTGTGGAACTAATTAAAAGTTGAAGTCATGTTCAGGATATTTTATGTCAACTAAACTAAAATATGGAAATTCAATCCATTAGAGTTTACCCAAAACGTATTTTTGGATACAATTTCTCCATAATAAGAAAAATAATATACCCTTTTCTTTTCTAACTAAACCAAGGAATAATTTACTAACGAGAGAATTGAAATTTGAAAGTAGAAGATCATATTAAGATTTCTTTGCAAATATATACAAGAGAAATAGCTCAAACACAACAACCATATATATACAATATAGGAAATTTAAAATTGAATAACTTAAACGAATGGTTTGAAGGAAGCATAAGCAAGGATACCGGGTTGTTTTTCAAGCTTGCTCATTTCTTCCTCCTTCAATGTAATCCATACTTCAATTCCTTCACCAGCACTTGCATCCAAAAATAAGCAAAGTCTAGCAACCCTATAAGCACTTGCAACCCATATTGGCTTTCCCCATCCAAAATTTGCTTCATAAAATGGAAATCTACACCAACTAGTAAAACAGCAGCAAGCCCCCATTATTGAATTCCTTTCTAATTCTTCACATAAGTTTTGCAGTAGATTCTTATAGCATTCACCATTACCACGAGTGAAAGTTCGTTTTATAAATCCGTCATCTACCTTTTTTACAGACACATGAATTTTCTTTGATAGACTGCTACGATTGTCACTTATTACACTACTGATTATTGTTTGGAAACGAACATTACCGGTGCAATGTTGGGGAAGTGGTGGATTCATTCTCTTCCTAAGATTGAGAGCATTAGAAATTGTAAGTGTTGTAGAAGTTGCACCTATCAAGGCTTCCCAAAAAAGCGGCATCACGGCCTCCAAACGTGTTGGACGATAGGAGTAATCCAATAATCCGATATGATCAGCTTCCATGATTTCATTTCTTAGAGTAGAGATTTTAGAGCCAGCAAAAACGAACCTCTTCGTGACAAATTTACAACCTTCGTCACTATTTGATTCCACAGCCTTATTTTCGGGACCTTTAATTCTTCTTAAGAACTTGGAAATTGTTGGTCGTAAATCTTGTATTGGAGGGAAGAGATGGCTACAATCGCAAATCACACCCTCAATATTAACATCATGAGTTGATGATAATGATGAGCCATGATATTGATGATGAGCAATTGTAGCCCAAGCTTTGACGAAGTTGGCTAGAGCTACTCCATCTGCTGCAACATGGTTACAACAAACACCAATTGCCATACCTCCACAAGCAAAATGGTTGACTTGAACAGCAAGGATTACCGAATCAACTCCATTAAGCTTGTTTGGATTACAAGGTAATAGTTGTTGCAAAGTTTCAATCTTTGCCTGATCCTCAACCACAAAAGACATGTCACAACCCACTTGAGCTTCAATTAAAGTGGCACCATCATCGTTGCAATCGATGATTAAGCCATCCTTGATTTTCCCGGCCATTGGATAAAAGAGGGTTAAATTTTGGGACAAAGAGTTTTTGAGGTGACGAGATTTGTGTCTGGATTAATTTCTTCCGAAGCCGAGTAAAAAAGAATAAGAGGAACGTTCATGGGAGGGGTTAGCTGATCAAAAAAGGTTAAGCTTATGGGTCCGCAAGTGGGGTGGAGTTGGAGAAGAAGGTTTGATGGTTTCTCTACTAAGAATTTGAACTTCCATCTCTCTATAATATTTTCTTTATCCCTAGCTGCTTCAAAGTTTTGTAGTTGTAGAAAGTGCATGCATAGAATTGGACAACCCAAAATGATGCTTATATATACTCCCTCTGTTCCTATTTATATGTCATTACTTTGGTCAAACAATTCAACTTTGACCATCTTTTAAAAAAAATATATAAACCAAAATAAAATTTTAAAATAATATTCATAAACTTTAGAACACAAACTTTTCAAAAAATATTTTTTGAAATTTTAGTTCTACATATTTTTCTTTAAAATAATGGTCAAAGTTGAAATTGTTTGACCAAAATGATGACATATAAATAGGAACAGAGGGAGTATGTCTTTTTCCAAATGATTCATGAACATGATCCAAGGCATGGACAAGAAAAATCCAAAGCTTATATTGCCTTCCTTTTGGATATAAATCATCTCCCCCCATTTTCTGTTCCCCATTATCCTCCATCCACCAAATAATGACACGTGTCCCTTTTTAATTTCTAATGTTATTCCTTATTTGTCTAGTTAAACTAAATTTTATATTTACTATCCTTTCCTTATTTTCTATCCCTTTTTAATTTTTATCCCTTCCTTTTTCTGTTTTCACATGATTCTGTTTCTATATGTACAAGAAATCTAAAGTTTATCTTTATCCGAATTAAATTAGATTTGATTCCTAAAGTTTCAATCAAAATTCAAACAACAAATAACCATCTAAATCACCTGCAAATTAAGTAACATGCAATCTTATTAGATCAACAACTACGATCACCAGGTCAATCATGATCCAAATTAATATAAGGAAAATACTTTTTTCTCCGTATGTTATATCTCCTAATAATTAAAATCAGAAATTAATTACAAATTTAACCCATAGTTACAAAATAATTAAGTAGCGTTTACAAGGTAAATCTTAAATTTTAGGATTTAGAAGTTATATTAACTATTTATAATGACATGTCAGATGAGATATTAGAAACTAAAATTAGACAGGACAAGTAGCATTGCTCTTAATAAAATTATGATAATTCAGAGGCTTTTTTCTACTTACTAAAAATGTACTTGGTAATATCCTAAATTTCAAGACTTCCCTGTAAACCATGTTTGCTGAAAGTTGATGTTAAACCCGATGCTAATTAAATTTATAGTATCTAACTTTTAGGAGGAATAATTTTGAATTGTCATAATTAAGAATAATACTTTTTGTCCAGCTTGATTTACCGCTACTTATCCCGCCTAATAATTAAGGGTATAAGAAGAAGATAAGAAGATGGGTTGTGAGACATGTCTTCAGATAAGCTAATTACATGGTTGATAACCTTGCTAATTCTAGCATCGACAGGGGCTCGACAAGTATGATTAGTTTTGATAAAGCCATGCTTGTTTGTCTTGTTACTGGGTTGTTCCTGCTTTTGTTTTGATTGGTCTGGACTGTTCTTTGATCTATCTTGGGAGCTTTGCTCTGGTTAAACTTCAATAAAAATCTTCTTTTGCGTTTCAAAAAGAATTAAGGAAACAAATTAATTTTAGGTTTAGCCCCTAGTTACAAATAGTGAAGATTTGCAGGGTAAATCCCTCGATTTCAGGGTATTATTGAATATGGTTTTAGAAATTATAATAACTTTTTCTAATGCCACGCGGGATATTAAATGGTAGAATAATTAGGCGGGACAAGTAGCATTACTCTTGTCATAATTATATTGGTTGAGACCATAAGCTAACATGATGAGAGTGTTTTAATATAATAACTTTTTGATGCATTTGGGAAGAAATTATTACATGAACCACTCCCACCACGTTGAGAAATTAATAGATGAACCAGTTCCATCACGTCATCCATGCTTCCAACCAATAAAATTATGGCAACTCAAAAGTATTCTTAAAAATAAGGCACAAAATTAGCACTGGGTTTAATCTCAAGTTTCACTATATTGATTTAGTAGGGTTTTAATAACTGCAGGAAAAATCTGAATTGTCACTATTTTGTTGGTTAGAATCATGGATAACATGGTGAACTGGTTCATGTAATCATTTCTTCACCATATTAGTCATGCATGGTTGAAACCAATCAAATTCTATCAACTATTTGTATTATATAATTACAAAAACCCTATTTGGTAATATCTTAAATTCCAATACATCATGCTTTTTGAATTTGGGGTTAAACCCGATACTAAATTTATACCTTAATTTAATTTAAAGAATAATCTTTGAATTCTAAATTCTATTAGTTGGACCATAATGAAAGTGTTTCAATAATCTCAAATTCTTATTTTGCAAGGAAAACATACAATAGGGAAAGAAGCCGTTTCTTTTTTGGTCAATGAGATCTCATGCATCACCTGCACAAAGTATCAAGTCTCTTGAAATTCGGGAAAGAAAAGCAAAAACTAAAAAATAAGTCCTTGCATTACTTCCTAATAAAAGTTTTAAAGCATTCACTACATGAGTACACTGTATTGGGCTTGCCAAGTTGATTACCGCCTAATTTGGTATTGAAATTGCGATTTGAAAAAAAATTTAAATTAAAATAAGTAATTTTGAAAAGTACTTATTGAAAATACAATAGAAAAATACAATTAATTTTTGGTATTACTATAGAAAAGTATGATAAAAAAGTAAGATGTCTAAAAAGATATTAATTAAAAAGAAAGGAAAAAATAATGAAAAAAAATAGTCATTAAATATCTATCTATATATGTATATATATATATATATATATATCTATAGTATATATAAAAGTATGAATAAGGGGAAACTTTATGTTTTCCGATTGTACCCTTATTCTTAAAACATATTTGCAATTGTACCCTTTTTCTAAAAACATATTTCTAAATTGCCATTACTAAATAATATTTTTAATTATTCCATTATTTTTTTAATTATAAATTATTTCATTATATCAATTTAATATTTTACTTTGGTTATTATAATTCCATGAGGAGGTTATCAAAATTTCATAGTGTGTGGTTACCAAAATTTCATAGTGTAGTTACCAAAATTTCATAGAGTAGTTACCAAAATTTCATAGGATCAAGTTATTAAAATTTCTTAGGTTGGTTATTGAAATTTCATAGGGTGGTTAATTATCACAATTTTATAGAAAGGTCATCAAAAAGATTTCAAAATGTCATAGCGAGGTTATACGAATTTCATAGTGTGGTTAACAAAATTTCATTAGAAGGTTACTAATACTTCATCGGGAGGTTATCAAAATTTTATAGTGTAGTTATCAAAATCTCATATGAAGGTTATAAAAGTCTCAATTTCATATGGAGTACCAAAATTTGATAGAAGGTTATCAAATCTCATAGAGTGATTAACGAAATTTCATAAAGATATGATTATCAAAATTTATATGAAGATTATCAAAATTTCATAGCGTTGTTATCGAAATTTCAAAGCGAGGTTATCAAAATTACATAATGTGATTATCAAAATTTCATAGAGGGGTCAACAAAATTTTATAAAGATGTTATCAAAATTTCATAAAGAGGTTATCAAATTTTCAAAATCTGATTACAAAAATTTCATAGTGGTATTTTTAGGGAGGTTATCAAAATTTCATAGTATGGTTACCAAATTAGGAAGGTTATTAAACTTTTATGATGGAGTAATCAAAATTTTAGGGAGGATACCAAAATTCAGGGAGGATATCAAAATTCAGTGAGGATATCAATATTTCATATGAAGGTTATCAAATTTTCATAGTTTAGTTTTCAAAATTTCATAAGAGGGTTATCAAAATTTCATAGGGAGATTAACAAAATTTCATAATGAAGTTATCAAAAAATCATAAGGAGCTTATCAAAATTTGTAGTTATCAAGATTTCATAAGAAAGTTATCAAAATTTTATAGGGAGGTTTATTAAAATTTTATAGAAAGATTTATCAAAATTTCATAGCGAGGTTATCACAATTTCATAGTGTGATTATCAAAATTTTAAAGTGTGATTACTAACAATTCATATGGAGGTTTTTAAATTTTTATAAAGTGGTTATCAATATATCATATGGAGGTTATCAACATCTCATAGTGTTGGTTATCAAAATTTCATTGGGAAGTTATCAAAATTTCATATTGAGGTCTTCAAAATTCCTTAGGGAGGTTAACAAAATTTCATAAGAAAGTTTAAAAAATTTATAAAAGGATTCTTGAAATCCATAGTACCGTTATCAAAATTTCATAGGAGGTTATCAAAATTTCATAATGGGATCATAAAAAATAGTGTAATTATCATAATTTAATAGAGATGTTATCATAATTTCATATAAATATTTTATTTAAACACGTTGCGCCACGTGCAACGCACGTGATAGCTAAAACTAGTATATATATAAATACTTTTAAAACCATTGAAAGTTTTGTTTGATCCGGTGTTGCTCCACCAAAGGTCGAAATTTTATGCTGGAAAGCTATTATTGGAAAGGTCCCAGTCATCGATCTTCTACACCATAGAGGATGTTTGAATCAATTGGAAAATAAATGTGTTTTCTGTGGACAACCTGAAACTGTGTCTCACTTATTTTGCCATTGTCCTTTTGTCTGGAATATCTGGTGCAAATGTGTTGGATGGTGGAAGATTTCTTGGTCCATCCCTGACTCGGTTTCGTCTCTTTTCCTCTCATGGAAGACCTTGCTTACTGATGTTGATAGGAAAATTATTTGGAGCACGCCTTTTCATTCTATCATGTGGTCAATCTGGATAGCACGTAAGATATGGTTTTCAACAAGAAATCTGCTCATATTGATCAAACTTGTGACCTTATTCGGATCCGACTTGGTTGGTGGCTTAAGGCGAAATTTCCTAAGGCTGAATTTGCTAGTATCAGTTTTCTGTCCAACATTCAAGATCTTTCCTTTCGTCCTCCTTTTCTAATCATAGGATCATATTGGTTACTTGGGAGCCGCCCTTAAACTCATGGAAGATAAATGTTGATGGTTCTTCTCATGGCAAGCCAGGTCTTGCAGACATAGGGGGAGTTATAAGAAATTCATCAGGTGAGGCTATTTTGGTTTTTTCTCAAAAACATTGGAATAGCCGACTTCAATCATGCGGATTTCCTTACTGTAATTGAAGCCATCTCCATCATTGTTGAAGCTGCAGCAATTTCTACGCCTAAGCTTATCTTGGAAAGTGATTTTATGAATGTGATTTCTTGGATCTCAAACCCTGACATTAGGCCATGGAAGTTCAACGACATCTTCAATAGACTTTCAAATCTGATTTCTATCTTAGGTCATGTCTCTTTTATTCATGTTTTTAGGGAGACAAACTTTTTTGCCAATTTCTTGGCCAAACTTGGTGTCTCTAGAACATCAAACTTGGTTGCTTGGTTGTAATCTTTTACCTTATTTTAATAATATTCATTACTTTTCAAAAAAAAATAAATACTTTTAAAACCCAAAACAACTCAAGATTAACTTTTCGGGTTGGATTGACTTTTGCATCAAAAACAACTTTAAACACAAATCAAAACTTATTGTAAGCAATGACGGAACCAAGAATTACAACATGGGGGGGCGGGTGAAGAATAAAAAAATTTTGTAATGCTGCTAGGCAATTAACATATATACAATAAATAGAAAAATCAAAAGTTCTTTTCTTTTTTTTTTTCTATTTACATCATGATTACTTTCATTTTTCACACAAATTCAAATTTAGAACCCTAATTTTAAAGTAAATAGATTATTAAGAAAGTACATGGAGATGAAAAAAAACAAGAGAACAAATAGATTATGATGAAATTTGACTGCTAAACCATTGCAGACTTGAAGACTTGGGATTTGAGGAGGAAGATTGTGATGAATTTTCTAAAAGTTTGTGGATCAAGGGATATGTCCCTTTAAATATGTGTTTTTAGATTACTTAGTAGTCAAGAATGGGAGGGACTAATTGATATTACATGTAGTTGAATTAGGAATAAAGATTTTTAATAAAATTAATTAAAATTTGTTATTGCCTATTGATAGACATGGTAAGTGGTAATTAACAACAATGTAATAACAATAATTATGTTTTTCAAATCTTACCTCATATAAAATAAAATAAAGAAGTAATTTTTAAAAGATCCTGTAGAAATAACAAATTTTGAATTGTTATAGAAATTGTTATTTTGAATTTTTGAGGGGGCTAAACTATAATTAATCCTATTTATGTACAAATTTATATATAAAGGGTATTGAAAATTATCAAACTTTGGGGGTACACCAAATAGTTTGTTACACTAAATAGCTCTATGTATTTCACTTAAACTCATATGTTGTATAAATACCGTATAATCAAGAATGAAGCACATATCGATTGATTTTCACTTTGATAGAGACAAAGTTCATGCTGGTTCTCTACAAGTGAAACATGTTTCTACTCATGACTAGTTAGCATATTCACTTATAAAGCCACTTTCCCGCTAGAAGTTTCAGCAATTACTGTCCAAGATTGGCGTTTCTTCAACATCCATACCATCTTGAGGGGGCATGTAAGGGATAAATGACTAACTTATCCTTCATCTTAAATTTAATATTTGATTTGTAAAATTATTACACCAGATAGTTTGTTACACTAGATACCTCTATGTATTTGACTTATACTCAAACTCATGTGTTGTATAAATATCCTGTAATCAATTAATGAAGATAGATTTTACCTCTCATTCTCCATATTAAACTTCTAGCCTTAACCGACATCGAATCTCTACACTTATTTGGTGTTATGTTTGAGATAAAAAACAATTTTTTTTATCCCTAAACGCAATACTAAAGCATAACTAAAACTATATAAAATTTAGGTGATTGTGCTGTTAATTAAGCAAATAAGAAGAAAATAAATTTATTTTTAAAAATAATTCTATATATTGTGTGCACTATGTATATATACAAATGTATGCCATTAATTGACTGAAATTGGAATAGACAAAAGAATAAGGTCATCGACATCGTAGACCACCTTCAATAAAATAATTGGATTACTAAACATCGTCCCCTTTTACTAGCCATCGCCCTCCTTGGAATATTTTGCCATTTACTTTATTTTCCATCAAATTTCAAACTTTTCAATTCTCTCAAATTCTCTCAACCTTCAAACTTTAAAATCTCAATCATTCAAAATCATTCAAGTAAAACAACATCAAAACTCATGAACAAAGATTTTTCGGATTGCAAGTATGTTTTTTTTTTTTAAAAGTAAAAAGTTAAAATCTTATTTATA
>AWWV01008383.1:0-35793 GCA_001974805.1 Corchorus capsularis
CCCATAACAAAACTAAAATTATGTGTTTAGGAAAGATGGGCTAGACAAAGGGTTGACAAAAAAATTAGAAATAATTGAAGAGAAATGATCGACAGGAACAAAAAATAGTGAAGACAACAGAGGTGAAAGGTGTAGAGATCACAAGCGCGTGGGAGAAACAAACAATTGGGGAAAAGAAAATTATTATTAAAAACTGATTTAATCGTAGCCATTAGTTTAAGTAGATCAAACGGTTAAGAAAGTGTGTAAAACTGTTGTTTTATACACTGTGTAACTGGATCCTCACTCTATATATATATTATTATTATATATAATATAACTCCAAAGTCTTTGGAACTTGAAGGCCATGCCCATGCATATATATTAGGAGCCAAGCCAATATAAACGACAAATAGGGGTCAAAAACTTGCTGTAAATCACGTGCATGCATCAAAGAGTAACAGGCAATTTGATTCAATTTATTTATTTTCTTTTCCTTAAAATAAAAGATCCATAGAAAATGTTTATAGAGACCATAAAGAATCCATTAAAAATTTCCTTATAAAAGGAGCCACTTCGTAGTTAGAAGTATATAGAGAAATGGAGAAGACTTCGTTCAAGTTGGCCTGCTTCATAGCTCTGCTCCTTATTTCTTTTGGTATGTCCCTCTCTTAATTATCTCTCACTTCATCATCTTTTATATAGCAAAGTGTATAGGATGGGAATTTTTCATCTTGTTCTTTTCTTTTTCTTTTTTTTTTTTTGAAATAATCTAATTCATTTTTTAGTCATTAATTAATGGTTCTAATTACCTCAAAAAAATTAATGCTTCTAAGTGATGGGGGAAGTGAGGCTTCTAAAAGAAAAAAACAACACTTGTGGTTAATCATTTGTAGTGTAATCTATAAAATCCTATAATTGAATTAAGGATGATTATTTGATACACCGGCAGCGTAAATTTTAGACTCCACAAGCAGATTGTGGAGTTGACACATGTCCATTTTTTTAATTAATTAAGTTGAAAATATTTCAATCTAGTCCTTAGGGGACACATCATACATGTCACACTTCAAGACCGCTTGTGTAATCTACTAAACTCCATTGACAGTGTATTGTATAATTAATTGTCTTGAATTAATGGTTTATTTTCAAAATTTATCGAACAAATTAGTTTATAAGTACTATATAATTTTTTTTTAGATGATATATATATTGGCAATCAAGATATGTAGAAATTTTATTGGAATCTTAATTAAAATGAACCAAAATGAAATATACATGCATGTAATTACCTGCTATGGACTAATTAATGTGTTAAAATATTTTCAGCCAAGACAGAGGCCGAAACATTGGACCTAACAAAGGGAAATCCATGCAATAAACATAAGGATTGTCTAGATGCCTGCAGTTATCGTGGCCGGTGTCCGGTCCTCTGCGTTGCCGGTTTCTGCGTTTGTGATTGCCCACCGCCATAGAAAATTGACGGCTTATAGTTTTATCTCTCTCAAGCATGATATTGCCCGTAGCATCTTATGTTTTAAGTAATTAATTGGTTATAAGATATATGTTCCATCTTTTATAATACCAATATTAAAGTATAATAGGTTCTCTTAGGAGCCTAGAAATTGAGGGGGAAAAAGACTTTAGTTGAAGAATTTGTTTTGTAGCTTCTAATCTGATTTTTGTACTGCCTGGTTTCCATTAGTATTTTTTTTTTGAAAGGAAAGATTTTTTTGAAACCAATTGGGAATAAAGGATGTCTCTTTGAAAACTTCAAGAGGAAAAATCCAGTGGGAAAATCCTCAGGAAGGAAAAAGAGTACATCCATCCCACACAACCAACAAGATACAAGGGGGAAAACAAAAAAAACAACAGACTAAACTACACAACTACAACAGCAAAGCAAAAAGAAACAAAGCAGAACCAATCATAGGCCAGAACTCCAAACAGAACACAGCTCCACCAAAGCAAAAACACCACAACCAAAAAAAATCACCTGATCCAAACCACCTTGTCAAGCATAACAGAATTACCTTCCCCAAATCAATCGGCAACAGCATCAACATCAATCAAAAACAGCAAGCAAAGGCACCACACGATCCACTCCTTCTATAGCAAGATCAGCCTCAAAATAAGAAAATCAACTTCGACTCATGTCATTTGTATCATTCAACTTCGACTCTTGCAAAATAAAATAAAAAAAAACCAACTTTGCAGCGAGAAAACAATGATCAAAATGCCCTTCTCTTATCTTTCCTACCCAACCCCCTCATACTCCAAGTGAGTAACTTCAAAACCACAACAACCCACAAAGTTGAACAGAAGGAGAATTAGTCTTCTTCAAGACTAACGAGATGAGAAATAATATGCTCCCTACCTTCATAAAAAGTGATCCCCAAAGCTTTACTAACATCATAAATTGCTTCTTCCTCTTTCACCAGTATGTCGTTTTTGCTCTTTATATCATTATCAGAAAGGGAAATATCAGAATCTAGGTCACGCACTGCATTATCTCCTAGAATGAGCTTCGTAACCCCTCTTCTAGACTTTCTTCTCCTTTTCCTATCACAAACTTTGCATTTGGCCCAGTTCAACGTCGTCCCAATTTTTCTTTTAACACATTTGCCCCAATAGAAACATGCCCCATATCACTTCTTAGTTCAATTCTAGACCCACTGACCATTGGGCTTGCACTAAACGGGCTCTCATGGCCCGGATTTAAGACATGAATTTCATTGAAAGAGTCAGCCCCAACAAGTTCTTTACTCTGATCGACACCCTCATAAATTAACAAGCCACCGTTGCCAATATCACTCCCAATAGGATTTAAACTTTCACCAACAACTTCGGTTTCCAAGATCTTGGAATTCGAATATCTTTCTGCCATAATTTCCTTAGAGAATGTGTTCCCATCAAAAGACTGCTCATTAAAGATTTTGGGTCTTTCCAATGCCAAATTGTCGTTGGCATCTGGAAGGACATCCACTGGCTTTTCAACCTGCACTTTCGATTCACCTGCCATTTTTGCCGGCACCGTACTGTCATCTTTTTCCCAAGAAACTCCAATTCTGAAATTGATACCTGAAGAGTAACCTGCCACCAAATTTGGAATAATCGAAACACCTGGAGTAAGAATCTGGAGCCTAGCAGTAGAAAGACAACGTTTGCTGCTTGTAATCTCATCCACTCGAATAAACTTTCCCCAGAGATTATCGATCACCGAAAAGAAATTCGGATGCCACAATTCCAACGGCATATCCTCGAGACTAATCCAAATCAGAGATAATTTTGGAAACCAGTGGATTCCCAAGGACTAATATCAGAGATAAAAGCTTGACACTTGTCAGAGACCAACTTCAAACAATCTTCGATAAGATCTTCTTCGTCCAAACTCACAAGAAGCATCGCATTAGAGAGTTCAGTGACTTCCAAATTCATTTCCCCGGATTTGACAATAGAGATAACTTAAGCAGCATTGGCCGAAGCTTTCAAAGTGATCACCACACTCCTCTCAAGCCAGTTTCTGTGATTTTCTGGGATGTAAACCTCCAAATCCAAATCTTCGAAGGGACCAACTTTTTCTGCTGGAAAATCTGAAAAAGCAAAATCTCTCATAGAATCATCATCTTCACCACCATTAATAACCTCCCTATTTGTACCATCTCCCTCAACACCATCAACTTGTACCTCGGGATATACCACTCCAGCCATTTGAATCTTATCGCTTCCATTGGTAACTTTGGCGTCAAGTGCTTGAGTATCTGCCTTCCCGTTCCCGTCAATCTGGGCAGACTTTGGTGCCAGAGGCGGACACTGCCTTGGCTTATAATCAAAAACTCTCCCTGAGTTATAATTAAAAGAACGTTGTCTGTTGCTAACAACCCTGACAGTGCGATACCTAAGCAAACTGTTTCTCCCAACATTCCTTGAATATTTGTAGACAGACCTGCCCCTCTCCAAATAAGGTTGACTTCTAACAAAAACATCTCTATCTGCTTGTCTGACCGAAGCTTTACGGACCACCAGCGGCCTTCCATTCAGTTTTCTGCCATTACCCCTCAGAATTGCATTTCTCAATTCATCCTCAAACCTATATCTGACAAAAGCAAATCTGCCAAAATTATTCCTCTTCCTAAAAGGCAAGAACACATCAACAACTACTCCAAATTCATTAAAGCATTGCCAAAGGTCCTTTCTTGTTACATCGTCGCTCAAATTACTGACAAAGATCGACTGCAAACTTAACCGCTATCTAAAAGATTTTGTGGAAATCCTCCGATCAACCCGATAAGGACTCTGCCGGCTGAAACCTCTAGATCGCCTGGATTCTCTCATGGTTTTCCAACCATTACCTTTTGGGTACAAATTAGAGTTTTGATAACTTTACTACTCTCAGACTCATCAGACTGAGTGAGTGGCAGTGAATGGTCTATGGACTAGAACCCTGAAGCAGAGCCTTTTGAGGATAGTTGCCGCTTCTTACTCCACTTCCCTTACCAAATTTATTACTCCATATGATTTCATTTTTATCTTCCTCCATTAGTAATTTTTGCTTCAGTTATCTGTATGATTTAATAAAAAAAAACTTAATAAAGTAATTTCCAATTTCCTTCTTACTTCAAAGATATTATATTATATAAACAAATCCAAGTATATATATATATATAACATAATAATAACATATATTAAAGTTGAAAATGGAATTACCCTTTTGTCCAACCTTATTTGCACCACATTCACACAAAAAAAAAATTGTCAGAGGTATTTCGGTATTTTTATGCTCAGTATTTTCGTTATTATTGTTGATTGTTAAGGGCGTTTTTGGAATTTTATGATAAATTTACTATTTGGTGGGTCCCATTCTCAATAAACAAATCTTTTTTTGTTGGATTATTTATCAAATGATCCTCATACTTTTATGTTTTATGCTATTTAATCCTTTACAATTATGGGTTGGACGACTAAAGGTTTCGGCTTTAATTCTTCTATGTTTTGTTTTGCTTGTCTAATCAAGGTGATTTAAGTGAAATTTTCTGGTTTCGGTTGTCGGTCTATTTATTATTGTATAATTTTCGATCCATTTGTCCGATTGAGGTTGTTCAAGTGTCGGTTGAAAGGTTGTTGCATGATCAATTACTTTCATAAGGACATGAAAGCTTAATTTGTTACTTTTATGCTTTAGACTATTTAATCCTTTACAATTATAGGTTGAACAATTTAAAGCGTTGACTTTTATTTTTATGCTCAGTATTTTCGTTATTATTGTTGATTGTTAAGGGCGTTTTTGGAATTTTATGATAAATTTACTATTTGGTGGGTCCCATTCTCAATAAACAAATCTTTTTTTTGTTGGATTATTTATCAAATGATCCTCATACTTTTATACTTTAAGCTATTTAATCCTTTACAATTATGGGTTGGACGACTAAACGTTTCGGCTTTAATTCTTCTATGTTTTGTTTTGCTTGTCTAATCAAGGTGATTTAAGTGTCTATTAAAAGGTAATTTCATAATCCACAACTTGCATGAAGGACTCAAAAACCAATTTTAATGTTTTGATTCTAAAAAATGCTTCTGAAATTTTGTAGTCTCGATTACCGGTCTATCTAATATTATATAATTTTCGGTCCAATTGTCTGATTGAGGTTGTTCAAGTTTTGGTTAAAAGGTTATTGTGTGATCTACGAATTTCATTAAGGGCTTGAAAGTTGAATTTGATTAATGAGTTTCGTGGATGATTCAAGAGGTAATTTTTATGTTTGGTCTCCATAAACAATTTTTTTTTGGCTGGATTATTTATCAAATTATCCTCATACTTAATTCTTTAGAATTATGGGTTTGACGATTTAACGCGTTGGCTTTTATTTTTGTATTTTTATTTTGTTCTATTTGTCCGATTAAGGTGATTCAAGTGTCTATTAAAAGATAATTTCATGATCTACAACTTTCATGAAGAACTCAGAAGCCAATTTTAATGTTTTGATTCTAAAAAATGCTTCTGAAATTTTCTGGTTTCGGTTGCCGGTCTATTTATTATTGTATAATTTTCGGTCCATTTGTCCGATTGAGGTTGTTCAAGTGTCGGTTGAAAGGTTATTGCATGATCAATTACTTTCATAAGGACATGAAAGCTTAATTTGTTACTTTTATGCTTTAGACTATTTAATCCTTTACAATTATAGGTTGAACAATTTAAAGCGTTGACTTTTATTTTTGTATTTTTTGTTTATTTTTCCGATTAAGATCTTGTTATCTCTATATAATTAGAAATATAGAAAACTCTTTACTCAAAATCTTTCCTTATTCCCTTCAAAACCCCGTCGCGGAGCGCGGGTTTATGACTAGTATATATATATATATAATTACAATTTCACAACTCACAATATATATACTTATAAGAGAAAAAGTTTGATGAAGAGAAAAGTGGTGGAAAACTGAAAAAGAGTAAGAGCATGTTTTTGTTGAATGATCCTATATGATGTGCCAACGCGGCGGGTTAGATCAAGTGGTAAGTGGTTTGTTTCAACTCAGGTTCGAGACATTGCGTATGCAATTGCCTCCTTGGTAGATTCACCCACCAAAACCAGGTGCGCGACGTGGGTCAGATCCAAATTAGTCATAATGGATCTCTGGATACCGGATGAGGTATAAAAAAAATCTCATGTAGTGCACCCTATTAGCGCCATGAGAAAGAATATGTCCAACAGTTGGGAATGGGATTGACAAAATATGACGCTAGATCTTTGGATGCCGGATGAGGTATAAAAAAAACCCCATGTAATGCACCCTATTAGCGCCATGAGAAAGAATATGCCCAATAGCTGGGAATGGGATTGACAAAATATGACGCTATTTCCATCACCGCCTTGCATCTTTAACTTCAATATCTCTGCCAATTAGGCTTCAACATAGTTGATATATATGCTCGATGAGGCTGTGGGATCAAGAAGACTGTAGTAGATACTCCTTCCAACCCAAAATAAATGAAACATTTTCATTTTTTGCTTATTTCATATTATTTCATAATAAGTGAAACATTTAGAAACCACACTTTTCATCAGAGTTTGCATGACATAAACCACACTTTTATTGCCCTCATTCCTAAATTCAAACACCATAAGAACATGACACAATTTCTCCCTATCAGCTTGTGTAATGTGATCTATAAAATTGTTTCCAAAGTTTTGGTTATCAGGTTGAAAGGGTGCCTCCGGTCGGATTGTATCAATGCAAATCAAAGTGCTTTCGTTCCTAGGAGATTGATAATGGGCAACATACTTGTAGCATATGAAATGCTGCATGCCATAAAGAATAAACAGTCGGTGAAGAAGGGCCTATTTGCACTTAAGCTGGACATAAGCAAGGCCTACGATAGGGTGGAATGGAATTTGCTGTATGGAGTGATGAGACGCATGGGGTTTGATGGCAAATGGGTTGATATCATTATCAATTGTGTTTGGTCAGTTTTCTTTTCTGTTTTTATTAATGGTGAGATTTCAGATAAATTTCATTACGACAAGGGGACCCCCTCTCGCCATACTTATTCTTTTTCTGTACAGAAGAACTTTAGGCTCTACTTACTACAGACTTGGATCAGAATTTGCTAAGTGGTGTTGTTGCTAGCCGAAATAGACCTCGAGTAAACCACCTATTTTTTGCAGATGATAGCTCGGTATTCGAAAAAGCCAATTTTGGTGAGTACAAAAGGGTAAAAGATATTTTAGAAAAGTACGAGATGTGCTCGGGGCAAAAGATTAATTTTGAGAAATCAACAATTTTCTTTAGCAGCAATGCTTCGAGTGATACACAAATTGCACTTAAGCAGTTATTGGGGGTTGAGGAGCAGAACAGTATGAAAAGGTACTTGGGGCTACCAGCTATGGTAGGAAGAGATAGAAGACAAGCCTTTGGGGAGCTAAAGGATAGAATCTGGAAAACGACCAACAACTGGAATAATAAAATGTTGTCTCAAGGAGGCTATGAGGTCATGAAAAAGCAGTCCTTCAGGCAATTCCAACTTACACTATGAATGTCTTTGCACTTCCGAAGACTTTGTGCAAGGACATTAATAGTCTAATTGGAAGATTGTGGTGGAAATAGAATAGTGAGAAATGACCAATTTATTGGATCAGATGGGATTATCTATGTATGGCAAAGGACTATGGTGACATGGGCTTTCGAGATAAGGAGAAATTTAATCAAGCGTTATTTGACCAAGCAAGGATGGAGCTCTTGCACAACCATGGCAGCTTAGCCTATCGTGTACTCAAAGCTCGATACTTCCCTCGAACTAGTTTTCTTCATGCAAAACTTGGTTGGAATCCATCATATACTTGGAGAAGCATATAGGAGCACAACCTCTTTTGCAACATGGTACTAGGTGGAGGCGTTGGTAACGGGAAGCAAATTCCAGTCTTATAAGATAAATGGGTCCCCTCGGTCACTGATTTCATTCCAAAGTCAGCACAAGGAAAGATAAATGTTGCTACAAGAGTTGAAGAGCTAATTGATGAAGACACTGCGGTTGGAATCGTGATTTAATTGAGTTCCTTTTTAATGAGAAAGAGGCAGCAACCATTCAATACATGCCAATAGGGAGAACAACTTTGCAAGATACCATAGTTTGGCATTACGACAATAGTGGAGTTTACTCAGTCCTAAGTGGGTATAGAGTGTTATGCAACATATAAAGGAAGATGAGGATGAGATAGATTCTGCCAGGCATAAACAAGCTTTACGACAAATCTGGAATGCTGATGTACTGCCCAAAGTTAAATCTTTCGAATGGAGAGTGTTTCATGAGATCATCCCAGTCATGGACAATCTCAAAATGAGGGGATTGGATGTGGATAATACTTGTCCATGATACAAACAGCAACTTGAAACAGTCCTACATGCGATAAAGGAATGTGATTTGGCGACATTAGTTTGGAAATCAATCTATGAGCAGTTTGAGGCAGCGCGAGAAGATGGTGAAGATGTAAGAATAAACCAGTTTGGAGAGCTTAATTTGGGCTGACATCTCGCACTAGTTAGCTTGTGCAGTTTGGGGAACATGTAACAGAGAGTTTCATGAGCAGCAAAGATCATCAAAGAACAACACAGCAAACTTTGTACACTCTTACCTGGTGGAGTATCAACGATGCAAAGCTAAGATCACACCATGAAATGAGCTGAGTAATGATCATTGGAACGCACCAGAGAATGGCGTAATCAAGGTGAATTTTGATGGCGCTCTCTATATCACCAACCAGATTGGAGTTTTTGGAGTGCTGGCTTGAAATTGTCGCGATCTGGTCGCAACCAGGCTTTTTTTAGCCTTTTTTTTTTTGCAAATTACCAATTAGTTATTATTATTACTTGAATTATTAGTTATTTTGGCCATGGACCATAAATTTTGATGTTGTTTTACTTGAATGATTGAGCTTTGAAAGTTTGAGGGTTGGGAGAATTGAAAAGTTTGAAATTTGAAGGAAAATAAAGCAAATGGCAAAATAGTCCAAAGGGGGGGCGGTAGCTAGTAAAAAGGGGCGGAATTTAGTAATACCGTAAAAAAAAATCACTGGTAGTAGTAATTAACAAGAAGATATCGACATCTAAGGGTGAGCGAAAAGAAAGTCGAACCGTCTAAAACCGACCGAAACCGACATAACACCGACCGCTCAGTTGTGATGATTTGTTCGGTTAAAACCGACCAACCAAAACCGTGACGGTCGGTGTTCGGTATTGAAACTTTTGAACCGAAACCGACCGCCAATAAAATATATAATATTTTTTATATTTTATTTTATATATAATATATCTAAAGATTAATAATTTTAGTTTTAATTTATAATTTATATATAAGTTTTTAGTTTATAATAATATATATAATTATATTTAATATTTAGATATAACAAAATTAATTAAAAACAAAATTCATATAATTTTTTTAGTTTGTAAAATTTAGAAAAGAAATATAAATCAAAACCGATCGAAACCGATCGAAACCGACCGCCACCAACCAAACGTTTCAAATTAGCTCCATATCAAAATTAAAACCTATAAAAAGCCGACTAAAAAACTGAAAACCGACCGAACCTATCAATGCTCTCCCCCTATCGACATCCTCATCAATTTTTATTACCGAAAATCTCAATTTGGTACCAAACATTTAACGAAAATCTCAACTTAATATCAATACTTCAAACTAGCTCAAATAGGTACCAAACGTTTAGGATCGAAGAAGATACAATACACGTGTTTTACAGCCGCTAACGCATGACTGAATGCCAAAAAAAAAACGATTGACCCGAAAAAGTAACATATGGAGCTAATTTGAAACGTGTAGTAGCTATTTGAGCTACTTTGAAGTTTTGATGCCAAATAAAGATTTTCATTAAACGTTTGGTACCAAATTAGAATTTTAGCCAATGTTTATATGTTATTTCTAAAATAAAAATAAAATACTTTTATTCTCAAAATTACACTTATTTAAATAGTTCACTTTTTCTAGAGAGTTAAATGATAGAAAATCAGATAGATATTTAAATTTTAAAGAGTATTAATTGATGATGGATTTAATGTGATGGGTAGGTGTGAGAGGTAATTTAAGAAAGTACATTAAAACAGTTATTAAACCAATTTTATTCATAAGTAAGAAATTATTATTGTTTAGTATTTTTAAGAAAGAAAAGATATTGATTTGGTTGGAGGTTGAATAAGATTATATTTTCCATATGCAGATTGTTTTTCCATATGTAGATTTCATATCCTAATCTTATGATATGAAATCTTATTTTTTGGCCATATGGTAATCTTATTTATTTGACTCAAATTATTTTACTTAGGAAATCAGTAAAGTAAATGTTATTGTTTCAATTTCATCTCTCTCTAAAAAAAATGAGTGTATATATATGGGAGAGAGAAAGAGATGAGACAAAATAGGATTTTTTTTTTGTATATTTACATGTTAATCTTGTTCGAGCCGGGTTGGTCCATTATGGGGGTAAAACTCTCCCAACAATGGTTTTCTCCATTCACAAGACTCGAATTCGAGACCTTGCTTAAGGGAAACAACTGTCAAACCACTTGAATCTACCACTTGTTGGTGACAAAATAGGATATTGAAAAGATAAAGATTTGAAGAATTAAAAGAAGATAATTATAGAATATGTCTACTACTTTTTTGTAATTTCATTAAAATGGACATTCAATAAGGAGAGAGAGAGAGAGAGTATATTTCCTCTTCCGATTTAAAATAAGTGGAACAATATTTATTTTTTGCTTGTGTTTCATAATAAGTGGTGCATGCAGAAAATCAATGTTCTTTTTAATTCCTTTTCCATTTATACCTTTAATTAATGGAGGGGGAGAGAGAAGATAAATGTATAAGGGAGAGGGAGAGAGAAGATAAATGTAATTAATGGAGAGTTGGAGTATTTAGTCATTGCTGCACCAAAAATCTCTTAAAGAGTTTTTGCGATAAAAACTAAATAGTAGCGCGGGGCGTGCTAGTCATTTTACCGAAAATGACAAAGAGTTGTAGAAACGTAAAGTTGGTATGCGTAGCAACAGAAAATAAATCAGAGCGAGTGAATTGCGGGAACTGGATCAAAGTCACACCAAAGCATTTAAATCATCAATTCCAGATTTGTTTCTCAAGAAGTAAAGTTTCAAAGGTTTAATTTGCAAAAAAGAAAAAACAACAAGCTGATATTGGAGGGAATGAGGATTTCAAATCCTAACTGATGGATAAGAGATAATCTAGCCTAGCTAACCAAATTTAACTAGGCTAGATTATCTCTTATCCATCAGTTAGGATTTGAAATCCTCATTCCCTCCAATAACTTTTTCTCCAAAAGCTGATTGTTATTCATGGGAAAAAAAACATGTGTATAGTGTTTTAACGTCCGGAGACAAGATTGAAAAAGAGAAAAACTCGCGGAGAGTGTTTTAATGTCCGGAGGCAAGATTGAAAAAGATAAATATTGATGAACGAGTAAGAACTCGAACAATGTCAGGGTTGCTGCAAAGAGTTTGAGAGAAAAGCGCGGAGCTTGAAAATTGAGAGAAAGCACAGGGCTTGAAGTTTTGCACGGAGCAAGTATGTAGCTACGGAAGCGTGTTGAAAACTGGTTAAGAAGGTCCATATTTAAAGGGGGTGGCCTAGGCTTGGTGTTAGAGGCTGACGATCTGCTCTCTGCTTAGTCAACAAGTATTTGCTTTCATCCGACCTTAACATCTTGCTTGGCTTGATTCTTCTTCGATGATCATCAAGGAAACTTCCAGGAAATTGCTGAATGGACTTGACATGCCCTCCAACCCCACATACCATGTCAAACTACATAGAGTGTTGATCGTCGTGTAACTTGTGGAAATCCAACCTAACAAGCGCATCCTGTCGTGACCTGGGCTTCCTTTCTGCTGTGCGATATAGCTGATCTGACGATGAAATAGCCAAAACGAACCTGACTTCGACCTTTAACCACTAAGCCACAAAAATAATTATAACTTGACTAAAACTAACTCATGGTTCGAGATTAACAAAGATCAATTAAAAAATGGCTTAAACCGGGGTGGAAAGCCGTATGTCCTTAATTGAAAGACTTGCCAAAGTTACCAAAAACAGTCGAATAGGCCAAGGCACAAAATTGACTAGCATTTAACCCTAATATGACGTTACCAACATGGCTTCATGCAAATGATGCCATGTCATGCTTGAATTTGACCTTTTTCGAGCATGTGTCCTTAATTGAAAACCGCAAAAAAAAGTTACATATGAGATTGGATTAAGCTAAAATTTCACCAACATGGTTCGATTATCCTAATAAGACATTTGGAAAAGTCTTAGTTGAAATTAACATCCTTTGGTTAGTGAAATTGGCTTCTCGCCTCAAACTATCCTTAATTGAAAACAGTGAAAAAGTTTTTCATACTGAATCTGATTGAGATGAAACTTAACCAGAATGATCAGTTAAGTCCAAGGATCATCATGGTACACTTATTGTTGAAATCGCACCAGTATTCTTCCGTAGTCAATTCCATCAATTTCGGCATGTTATCCTTAATTGAACAAGATGTAAAAGTTGATATTTGACCTGACTTGATAGCCACTGAATGCAGGGTATGGGCAGTTGGGATTCAGTGCCAGAATGTAAAATAGTATTTGACATGCCACATATCTAAGTTAGACATGCCATCTCATGTTTCTTCATATAATCAACTATAGTCGTCGTCTAAGAATTAAATTTCTGCATTTGAAGATCGTATGACAAATTTAATCCTTATCTGACCATGATTACCGACTTAATAATAATTATAATAATAATTCCATAATTTCGGCCCGATAATAGGAAAAATTGGAAAATAAATATCTTTTTAATCTGACTTGGAATTAAGGTGACACTAAATCCCGCTGAGCTTAGGTTTTTAGATTAAATCTGAGCCACACATCTTAATCTCACAACATCAAAAACATATTTAGCCTCAAGTGTAAATTGAGGTATAAAAAGTCATTGTCTTAATATTTTGTTATGACTGATATTTTAAGTGTTCCGCTTATTTTAAATCGAGTAGTATACATTTTCCCAACTAATATCATCGATCAAGTACATATTGTTGATTATCATGATCTAATAAGGTGCTGTGCAGAAGGTTTTTCTTTTATTCATTTTTTATTTTTGAAGAAATTTGGGGAAATTTTTATTTTTATTAAAATGTTCTTTAAATCTCTTCTTCGTTATGGATTATCACATGGAACTAAAGGATTCCATTTAGTCCTGCTACTTCACTCCCCATGCCTATGGCTGTCGACTCAGTATGAGTCATAATTTTCTCCCTAAATCAGTATATCTTTAAGCTCATCCTTCCTCAATCCATCTCCCTTTACTAACATCATCATGCTTGTTGTTTTGCCTCAAATCTCAATACGAAACAAGACCTCTCAACAAATATCATGTTATAGTTTTATCAAGTTATCTTTATGATGAGTCTGAGCTGATCAACTACTTAAGACTTCAGACCTCCATTATTTGGCTTTAATTTTTTTTTAGAAGAATCTCACTTGAGCTTATAATTAAATTATTAATATATCTTAACTACTCCAACAAATGGAATTAGATTTAATTTATTAATATATGGAAAGTTGTAAAGTTTTGGTAGATAAATCTTGGAAAATTATATGACTATATGCCATTATGGGTATATGATCCCATGAAAAAAAAGGGCTCCTCGTAAAACAACAACTTGGAATTTTTGAGGAGGTTTAATTAGTACTAGAATTTTTTTCTTGGCTTAAATCCAGTTTGGTTCTTGGGCTTGAAATGAAATGGTTTCACAAATCACATGAAAATGGGTGACAACAAAGCCTTTGCAAAGCATGCATGATGCATCTTTATTTCCATGTGTGGAATCATTAGGAAAAAGAACACGACCAATTCAAGCAAAGCTCCCAAGACAACGGCCGGGGGAGAGTGGCAACTAGACAGCCAACAGGACACAACTTGGAACATACATATTTAACAAGCAAAATTATTAACCAATGTTGCAAAAAACAACAATATATCTTGCCCTTAATTATAGTATATGTTAATTTTCCATACAGTTAAGGCTGCACAATGTTTCTACTAGGCCATCCAAATTAAGCTTTATCCGAACTCCCACCCTTTTGAATGGCAGCCATTGCAGTCTCCCTTAGTTTCATGGCTCGAACTCTCTCGGGCCGAGGCCGCTCTATACTCACTGATTCCGACAAGAGATTAGCCAGTTTGGTTGCATCGGGGACACTATTTAAGTCCTCACAAGCTCGGATTGCCACTCCTAGTTCGTCAACCAACAACTTGGCAATGGCCGAGTGCTCAACCTCAACTAACGCCATGGGCCAAGCAAGCAACAAAACTCCACTAAGGAGTGCCTCCAGCGATGAGTTCCAACCGCAATGAGTCAAGAATGAACCAACGGCGCGGTGGTTCAGAATCGCCAGCTGCGGAGTCCACCCTTTGATCACCAATCCCCTTCCTGATTCCGCCACGTGTTCATCAAAACCTTTGGGAACTTTGTCATGATCATCTTCGCGATCTTCTTTTCCTTTTCTCGGATCCTTAACAGCCCAAATAAAACGAACCCCACTCTTCTCCAAGGCGGAGGCTACCGCCTCCATTCATTTGGCTTCCGAACGCAACGTAAACCACTGATTTGTCTTGGCAAGAATCAAGCCATGCTATGACTTGATCTTGCGGAATGGAACTAATTGGTCCGCCCCTTGTATGATCAGAATCAGAAGCCTTTTCTTTTATATTAGGTTGCAAAGGCCCCAAAGCCCATAGCCGATCGTGTTTGGTAAATTCCTCCTGGATGCTTTTGATTTTATCACCATCTAGCTCAGTAAATGTGTTGAAAATGAAACCTCAACTTCCAAGACATCCATGAACTAACTTGGTTGAAAATTCACTAGGGTGCTTGTGTTTTAGGAGCAATTCAAACCACTGAAACGTTGAATGTGCATTCATAACAATGAAACTGAGATTTGGGATGTTGAGAAGGGAGGCAAGAGGGTTGGTCCAAGAACCATGTAAGAAATCGGAGATAATGGCAACGGGAGGACATGGGTGGGTTTCAAACCATTGAAGCAAAGGGTCCTTAAGTTGAGCCAATTCGGTGACAAAATGGGGTATATAATCAGGTCGACATCTTTTACATTCTCAACTCCTGGAGGGATTGAAGTGTTTGAAGGGAATGGGAAGACTAAGATATGGAGAAGATCGGAAGATTGGCTGGGAATGGAATTGACAAAATGTGGACACTATTGCCTTCACTGCCTTGCATCTTCAACTTCAACCTCTCTGCGGATGAGCCTTCAATATATTGATATATATGCGCAATGATTTGGTTGTTTGGATGTAATGTTATTTTCTTTAATAAAATTATTTCACTTTTCAAAAATATATATATATGCGCAATGATGAGGCTTTTACCTACTTAACTCTGATAGGTTAAAGTAGTCTTGGATATTTATCATTAATAGATAGCAACATTGAAAAAAAAAAAAAAAAAAAAAAAACTTTATGAAATTTTGAGATCATGGTCATGGCATGACAGTCTTAATTCAGATCAAAAATCATGTACCAAGTTTTTTTTTATATTGTATCTATCTAAACATTTGCTTTCATTAATCCGGATCTCACCCGCCTGATTTTGGTAGGTAAGTCTATTAACAGGTGCAGTTGCATACACAAGGTCTTGCACCTAAGACTTAGGTAAGCTATAATAAACCGCTTACAACTTGATATAACCCGCATTTCTCATATACCAATATTGAACATAGTTTCAATTGACTTTCGTATATTTTGGGCGGGGAATGAGGTTCGATCGAATCCATTTATCTTACAAGTTCTATAAATGGGTATTGCTAATGTGTCCTAAGCATCATATTAAATGTATTGAAAATCAAAATTGCTTTGTTTTTTTGATAGATTGTGTTTTGGAAAATTATTTAATACACTTTCAGTAGAGTTTAACAAACTGCTACATGCGAGTCTTAAAGGGTGACATATGTCTCCTAGGGATTAGATTGAAATATTTAAAGTTAAATTAATTCAAAAAATGAACATGTGTCAATTCCACAACCCGCTTGTGGAGTCCAAAACTTACATCATCGGTGTATCCAATAATTACTCCGATGTTTTATATATTAAACCAAAATTGTTTTGCTAATCAACTATACAATAAAACCTCGACAAATTAATAATTCTAAGACCATAAAAATTTATTAATTTAGAAGGTTATTAATTAATCAATAAATTAATGAAATATTAATTTAAGGTGTATTTTCTTGATTTCATTATATAAATATATAATTATATAAAGCTTAGAAGAAATTGTGGCAAGTTTCATTTAAATTAATCCTGTTAAGGATGATGCAGCAGAGGATTCAATACCTTTGGAACCAATCACCCAAAAGGAAGCACTCGGAGCAACAACAACTCTTCATAATTTTTTGTTCCAGTTCAAGAACACAACACCGAAACTTTTGGATGCAATGAGAAAAATTAGAGATGAAATCCAATTAGATTTTAATTTCATGAAAAAACAAACACCCATGTTTCCTATTTTACTAAATTGTCTTAGTTATATATGTAAAATTTAGAGAATTATTAATTTATAATATTGATGGGACTATATATATAAGGGTTTTTTATAAAAATTATTATCTTATATTATTTTATCAAAATTACTAAATTTTATAACTGACCCAAGTTGGTATGAGACAAAAAATATTATTTTACAACTATTATAATTAATTTATTGAGTATTATTTTATAGAAATTATATTGTACAATACTATAAGAAATAAGAAGGATTGATTTGAACCTAGTCGCTCCTCTCTTCCCTTCTCCCTCTCCCCTTTTCCCTCTCTAGTTCTCGTTGGTGTTTCGACTACTCCTCCTCCGCCTTGGTTGTCACGCTAAGGGGGAGGAGGAGGATTTGATTTTTGTTTTCAATAACGGATTCAAATCTACAGATCTGTCCAGTTTTATTTGAGTTTGTTTTGAGTCGTTTTGAGTCAGTTTGTTTTTTCTAGTCAGTTTCGAGTCTAATCTCAGTTCTTTTTTAATCTGAGTTATCCAGTCTGAACTTTATGATAGTTTTAAGCATGATCAACCTTTTATTTATTCAGATCTGTGGTAAAATCGTTGTAATCCTTTTCTTTTGGGTGCCAAGGAAGAGATCTGTTCATCGAATCAATCACTTGATCATCGTTGATCAAAACTTTTTGTTTGGAAGAACAAGTGACAACAAGGGGGTGATGGGCGCGATAGCGAGACTGTAACACACAAAATTTCAAAGTCTAAAATTAAGACAAGAAATATTGGAGTTCAAATAAGAATTTTATTGATTGATCAAATTGATGCAAGTACAATCTTTGGAAATTCTAATAATAAGAAATTGTCCTCTGATTCTTCTCCTTTGCAAAATTATGCTTCAAGATTTGTTTCAAGGGTCGAATGACTTGATCTTGAACTTGATGATAATTTGAGAGTTTGATTTGATTTGATTCGATTCAAGAATCGAATTACTTAATCTTGAATTGATAACTTGGGAATTTGATTTGATTCGAGAGTCGTTGATGACTTGATATCGAATTGATGATAATTTGACTCAAGGGTCTTGGCGACTTGATCTTGAACAAACAAATTTAATCTTCTTCAGATATGTTGATGAAGATCGAAAAATAAATTCTTGAAAGCGAGTTTTTGCAAATCTTTGATAATTTGAAAGAAGAGTCCTCCACATACGTGGATCTTCTTTCAATAATTTCCCAATAACTGGGTCTTCAGTAATTCTGCAATAATTGGATCTTTTTTGAAAGAAGAATTTTCCACATACGTGGATCTTCTTTCAATCTTCTTAAGCTTTGGTGAATATCAGAATAAGAACATCTGAAATATTAGCTTTGGTGAATATCAGAATAAGAACATCTGAAATATTTCAGAGCTTTTCTGCTTCGGAGCTTTTCTGCTTTCTGAATTGTGTGTGTTGAAAATGACTTGGGAGCTTGGTATTTATAGTGGGGGATGGAGAGCTTCAAGATAACTTAATTTCTCTTTGTTATTTATCTCTAAATAATTAATTTAAATTAGAGATAAATAAGATGACACAACAGTGAATTCTGATTGGTTAATGCTTGAAACATTGAAATTTGATTGGCCAGATGATGCAATTTATTTACCAATTATCTCAATTTAATTAGAGATAAAAGGTGATGACTCACAACTTTATTGTGATTGGTCAAACCATTAAACATTGAAATTTAATTGGTTAGACCATGTGTCATATTTATCTACCATTTTTCCTTAGAAAATATCCAATAATTTTAAGGATAAATTCTCAAAAGAAATTTGTAGAAAATTTCTGATTGACCGAAATTTCTTGCTCTACAGAGACATCAACATGATTCACGACAGGTGTTTTGGATTTTCAAGGAAGATCCAGTTTTTTCGGTGCAAAAAGTAATCGATTACATAATTTTACTGAGATTTGATGTAATTATGGATGATATTCCTAAAATTATTGTAAAATCAGTTACATGAATGAAAGTTATCTATTTTTCAAAAAAAAAAGAAAGGATTGATTTGATTGGCAATCTTGTGCTGGAAGTTGAATAATAGAGATAATAATAATGCATGGGCTTGATTTTTGATTTTTTTCTTAGATCAAAGCGTTTTTAGCTGTAAAACGTTTTCCATATGCAGATTTTATGTTATGTCGTAATCTCTAGAAAAATTAAAAATAATATTCCCTCCGTTAATAGTTAACTGTCTCTATCTTAAAAATAAATTAATCATATCTTATTTTTAAGAGAAATTATTACATTATTACATTAAACAGTTTGATCATGTCATTCATAATCCCTACAAATAAAATTGTGACAATTTAGATTTTTTCCTACAATTATTAAAGGGTTTAAATTCTATTAGGATCATCCTAAAAATGGGTGTTTTTAGGATTCCATTAGGATGATGCCACCTAATCAAATTTGAATCATCATCAAATCTTAATTTACACCCTACCACACCTAATTAAATTTTAATTAATTACCTTAACTTAATTTTAACCTTAGTTAAAATTGAATAATTTTATTAATAAATTTTATTTTTAACTTACTTCTTTTTTTACTTGCAAAGTAACTTTTTTATAATTTTTTTAACAATTTTTGTTGCCTTATAACATGACTTTTTTTTCACATTAAGATTAGTTTTGGATATGAAACAATTTTTTTTTCTTTACTAGTGGCAAATTAATTAATTTAATTAGTTTAGAACAAATTCAAATATTAATTAATTTAATTGGTCATCATATAATTTGATTCTTTTGATTAATAAATATTAATTAAAAGAAATTAAATTAGAGTTACAAATGGGTCTGGGTGGTTTAACTAAAAAAATGGTTGATGGTAATATTTTAGAATAACCATAAATAATAAAATCTACTCTTAAAAGTATATTCTTAAATATGGAAAAAAAATCTATTTTCAGTAATTATTTCAATTTTAACTAGAATTAGTGATTTAATTGCAATTAATGATATATACAATTAATAAGAGTTTATATGGTGAATGAGGGTGTAAAATATATCTTGGTGGTGATTCAAAATTGATTAGGTGGCATCATCTTAATGGAATCCTAAAAAACACCCTTTTTAGGATGATCCTAATAGAATTTAAACCCATTATTAAAACCCTAACAATTCAATATGCTAAATTTAGGGACTTATCAGTGAATCTCATTTAGTGAAACTTAGGGCTAAATCTGATGTTAAATTTGAGTCTAAATTTTAGTAAGAATTTTAAGTTGTCACAATTTTATTGGTTGCAACCATGAATGACATTGTGGAACTGATCCGTCTAATTATTTCTCCGTATTTCTTTTACAAATAAAAAAGAAAATCAATAAAGTAAGGATAATTAATTATTTGGTATACACAGTACGTAAACTCAGTGATTTTTTGACGATTTTTTAATTGAACTGGTTATTGGTAAACAACCATCAAGATTGCATCTAATTCATTCTTCATATAGCCCATGAGCCATCGAGATTGTTTTTTGTCAGTTTAAACTCGGAAAAAAAATGTCTACAAATCTAAATAAAATCTAAAATAATTTCAATTTAAGAATCACAAGAAATAAAAGGATCAAATGATTGGTTGAAGTGCTAAACAACTTCTATCCCAACAAAGATGAGAATACAAGTTTAATCTCACTTAACAAATCTTCAACTTTTCACGTTTCCAACCAAAAAAGATTTAGTCTCAAGTAAAAAAGATAAAAAAAAAAGTCTCAAGCCCAAAAAATCCGGTGATAACCTAACCAAAATTTCTTCCCCTAATTCCAAAGTACACAATGATATAAAGTTATCCTAAATCCCAATTCCCAACAATTGTTAAAAAAAAAAAAATTATGATGATATACTTTCATCCAAGTCTTGTGTACTATAATTATAATATTTTTAAACTTAAATATTTGTAGTCGGTCTATATAATACATGTTGTGCCACCTTGAAAAAATTTTCTAGATATGCCACTGCTTACAAGCATGTCAAATATCAATCAATCACCTAAAAATATATTGAAGCAAAGTTTATAATGGCCGACAACAAGGCTTCGAAAAGCATACATCTTAATTTTCCATATTGAAGCAAAGTTTTTCAGTAAAGAAACATGTTACACGACCAAATATATTGAAGCAAAGCTCCAAGACCACAGGAGGAGAGCGGGAAAGGGTTGTGAAAATGCTACGAAAGATGAGGAAATATAAGTGATAGTATGGTTGGTGGCTATGCTTCATATAGTTCATTCTTCTTGGAGTGAAGTGATGGAGATAAAGAACCAGATTTTTACTAATTTAACTTGATGATTGCTTATGACTTATGAGCTTTGAAATGGGTGTGTGTAGGTTTTTGTCCATTTCTTTACCTTTTAATTTGCTTTCTTTTCTTTCTTTTGACTTTTGAAAGATAAAAAATTTTTGTTTTGGTGACGAGTCAGTTTTTTTGGCAATAGGTGACGAGTCATTTTTCATTAGAAACAAACAAATAAAGGCAGTACAAACGAAAGTAAGATTATGCATTTATTCAAATATATTATAAGAGTAAGAGCAAAATTAATAACTACATATAAAAAGAGAGTAGAAATTGATTTACAAGTTAATTTTAATTTATTAGTTGGATTTAAATTGATTTATTGTTATTTAATTATAATGCCAAAAAAATCAGGTTTTTAATTATGGACCGATAGTTGATATTTTACTCGGTAAGATATGAGTAGTAATTTTAAAAAAATGATCGAATAATTATAAGTTTTGGATATCCTAAAAAATAATAGGATTAACTAAGGTACCGTATCTCAAAATTCGCAACAAAATATCTGATCACCAACATAATTACAATACTCTTCAAATTACAATCAAATCCGTCCCTTATATAACTTTTCGCGAAGTAGAAAAAACTCCTGGGAAGATCAAAGAGAAAACTTGTTCTTTCCTCCATAAAGAATTTTTCCAAAAATTTCGAACCTAATCTTTTCAAAAAAGGTGCGTACGGTACTATATACTCTCTCTATTCCTTTTTAATTGTCCCTCTTTGGTCAAACAATTTCAACTTTGACTATCTTCTAAAAAAAAATATATATATATATATATATATACCAAAATAAAATTTTAAAATTATACTCATAAACTTTGGAACACAAGCTTTTCAACGTATATTTTTTGAAATTTTAGTTTTACATATTTTTCTTTTAACTAATGGTCAAAGTTGTAGTTGTTTGACCAAAAAGGGACAAATAAAAAGGAACAGAGGGAGTATAACATACGAGACATATAATTCTTTACTAAATTTAAACGATATATATAAGGGGAAGCTATAAGTTGATGATAAAATAAGGCTTGGCTTTCCAAAATCCAGTTGGTGCTAATTAAAGCATCAAATGCAAGTGCATGGACATGGACATGGACATGATCAATGACGACACAACAATAATTAACACAAAGTAATTCAACAAATTAAAGAACACGACCAATTGAAGCAATACTGCAACAACAACATATCTTGGCCTTGTGCTAATTTTTCGTAGGCTTAAGGCTGCACAATGTTTCTACTAGACCATCCATAGCTTTATCCGAACTCCCACCCTTTTGAATGGCAGCCATTGCAGTCTCCCTTAGTTTCATGGCTCGAACTCTCTCGGGCCGAGGCCGCTCTATACTCACTGATTCCGACAAGAGATTAGCCAGTTTGGTTGCATCGGAGACACTATTTAAGTCCTCACAAGCTCGGATTGCCACTCCTAGTTCGTCAACCAACAACTTGGCAATGGCCGAGTGCTCAACCTCAACTAACGCCATGGGCCAAGCAAGCAACAAAACTCCACTAAGGAGTGCCTCCAGCGTTGAGTTCCAACCGCAGTGAGTCAAGAATGAACCAACCGCGCGATGCTCGAGAATCGCTAGCTGCGGAGTCCACCCTTTGATCACCAATCCCCTTCCTGATCCTGCCACGTGTTCTTCAAACCCCTGATCAGGAATTTCATTATCTTCATCTTCGTTTCCTTTTCTTGGATCCCTAACCGCCCAAATGAAACGAACCCCACTCTTTTCCAACGCTGAGGCTACCGCTTCCATTTGCGGTTTCGACAACCTAACTTGGCTTCCGAATGCAATGTAAACCACCGATTTGTCTTGGCAAGAGTCAAGCCATTCAATGACTTGATCTTGTGGTATGGATACCCTTTCGGAATCCTTTTCTTTTTGTAAAGGCCCCAAAGCCCATAGTCGATCGTGTTTGGTGAATTCCTCTTGGATGCTTTTGATTTTATCACCATCTAGCTCAGTAAATGTATTTAAAATGATACCCCAACTTTCAATACATCCAAGAACTAACTTGGTTGAAAATTCACTAGTGTCGTGCTTGTGTTTTAGGATTAGTTCCATCCAGTGAAACATTGAATGTGCATTTAAAACACTGAAACTAAGATTTTTGAGGTTAAGCTGGGAGGCAAGAGGGTTGGTCCAAGAAGCAAGTAAGAAATCGGAGATAATAGCAACGGGAGGAAATGGGTGGGTTTGAAACCATTGAACCAAAGGGTCCTTAAGTTGAGCCAATACGGTGACAAAACGGGGTGTATATACAATGTGATCAACATCTTTTACGTTCTCAACTCCATGAGGGATTGAAGTGTTAGAAGGGAATGGGAAGACTAAGATATGGAGACGATTGGAAGATTGGAAAGAGAGAAGAGGGTTTAGATAGTCAAGGTTTTTGGGTGTAACCACCACTGTAATGGTCAAGCCACGGAGGAGGAGACGGTGGAGGAGCTCCACATGAGGAAGAATATGGCCAACAGTTGGGAATGGGATTGACAAAATGTGGATGCTACTATTGCCTTCACCGCCTTGCATATCCTTTGACCTCTTTGCCGATTACGCTTCAACAAAACTGATAATATATAGAGACGGTAATTAAATACTAGTATATCGTGAAAATTTTTATATATTTTTTGTAGTACTATTTTTGGTGGAAACATGGAAAATGATTTTTACACTTAACACGTTGGTTACGTTTGTGAGAAAGATTGTCTGAATGCATTAGACGTATGTTTCAAAATCACACTAGTATATTATTGCTTTGATACTACACCAAACATCAATATATAATTGCATGCTTTGATTTTGAAAAAGAAAAACATGTAACATGTCTTACGAATCATTTTCAACCTTACAATAAATTTATATACTATATTACTATATTCTAAATTTAAAGATTTATCTGCATAAGACGAAATCATTAACCTATGCTACAAATTTTGCACATTAAAAGCAACCCTACTTTCATTTCTCTTGACTGAACTTTCCTAAAAATTTTTTTGGTATATTTATAAGTTTATCTTGTTCGAGTCGGGTTAGCCCACTATGGGGGTAAAGCTCTCCCAACAATGGTTTTCTTCATTCACAAGACTCGAACCCGAGTCCTTACTTAAGGGGAACAAGTGTCAAACCACTTGAACCAAGTAGTTTCTGTTAAATTTAATTTGGATTCCTTCCAAATATCGGATTTAAATGGGGTTAAGTTTCTTAACCCAATTGTACAGTTAGGGCTAATTTGGACTTGATTGCAACCCGGCTCAATTAAGGCTAGCAAATTTGGGCCTTACAATATAGTAACGAAAAATATACAATTCAAGTCCAATAAGGCACACATTTAGATGGACTTTTAATCTAATAAATTTCAACGAAAGAGTGGACTTTATGAAATACAAACCCAAAGACCATGACAACTTAGGCCCAAATTTCATAACATGGAAAAAATGATCTTGAACAGTTGAACTCGAAGTCTTGAACATTTTTAGAGAACGAAGATCGGAAGAAGCAATTTCAGAAATCAATTTCTTCCATTCAAGAGAAAAACAGGGAAAAAAAATGGGTAGAGAGGTTTCAGAAAGCTGCATCGATAGCCTACTTACGGAAATGGTTTCAACATATTGCAACCGTTTCTACGCTAATAAGCCTGAGCTCGCCGCCCGTCGGATCGAAGCCATTGGATATCAGGTCGGCCACCAGCTATCTGAACGGTAAACCCTTCCGTACTGTATCAAAACCCCGAAATTCCCTTATTATTTTCAGTTCAATTAGTAGATTTATTATTCTGAAGAGCCCATTTGAATCATATTTGGGTAAAGAGTTGTTTTGTGGAGGTATTTTTAGCTTAATTTACTGATTTGATGTTTTGTTTGGATCTGAGGAAGTAAATTAAATAATATAGATTGGTTGAAATGGAGGTAATTAGAGCGGAATAAGAAATCTTAAGTCAAAAGTTTGGAGCTTGATTATGTTTTGGAATTTACAGCAAATTAAGCATACTTTATAGAAGAGATGCAGTTTGGATATTGGGGGAAAAAATGCTATTAGTCCGTTTTTATAATCAAGAAGGTAGTTGGCTGAGTAATGTGGTCCTACTACATACACATGACTTGAAGTTCTAATTCTTGGTGCTAATGGGTATAATGGTGTGTGTTTTGTGATGATATCATTGCCATTTCCAGTATTTGCATTTGTGGTATTGCTTGGAATTGCTGTTAAGTGTGATAGGATGTAATGCAAGGTAAATACTATCCAAAGAAAAGGCGACAGTTATTTGATTTTCGCATCTCGAAAAATACTATTTGTATGCATATTTTTTTCTTCTAACCTTTGTCTTATGGAATGAACTTCTTATATTTGGTGCCATGAATTGCAGTTGACATTAAAATTTGATATAGAATGAGGCCTTCATTTTGGTAGTAATTAAAAGTTTTTGGTTAATGCATTTTGGTTCTTCGGGCTTGATCCATTACCTAAGTTATGGCTCTTCACTCTTGCATAATGGATTGTTCCTGTTATTAATATTTTAGCAATGTAATTAAGATACTTCTTGTTGTAATAACAAAGGTTAGTTATTTCCAGGTACACAATGGAGAGGCCACGTTTTAGTGATCATCTAGAGGCAATCAAGTTCATCTGCAAGGATTTTTGGTCTGAACTCTTTAAGAAGCAGATAGACAACTTGAAGACAAATCACAGAGTATATTTAAGAACTGAAACTGACTAAAACTGGTTCTATGGTGAATTTTATTGAAATGGTTTATACTTTTCTTGTAGGGTACCTTTGTATTGCAAGATAATCGTTTTCGTTGGCTTACACGCATGTCAATCGATCAATCACCTGAAAATGGAGCATCTGAAGAGCCTTCTATAATGGCTGACAACAAGGCTGTGCAAAGCATGCATCTCTATTTTCCATGCGGAATCATTAGGGGAGCTCTTTCAAATTTGGGAATACCTTGTGCTGTTTCTGCTGACATATCAAACCTTCCTGCATGTGAGTACCTTCTGGATGATTGGCTTCGTTATATGTTTTACCCCCTCCTATACATTTATTAAATGGTAACTGAGTCAATTAAGGTTAACTGTTAACAAGCCACTTTCAGAACTTTGCTTCTATTAGCACATGAAGCTAATTAGGCTATATTTGGTACATGAAAACATTCTACATTTTCATTCTCCTAGAATATCAAAGAAGTCAAGTAGCCCAATATGTTTAGCTAATGAAGATTAATACACTATTTTGAAAATGAAAAAGGTTGAAAATTGAAAACAACTTTTTTATTGTTTTCAATCTTCACTCCATTGTTTGTCCAAAATCTTCACTCCATTGTCATTTTTTTCTTTTTCTACAGAATGTATTCATTTTCATTGACTAGACATATTTTACTACTTGACTTCTTTGATATTTTAAAAGAATGAAAATGGAAAATGTTTTTATGTACGTCTTTGGTCGCCTTAAGTAATGTTTAGTGACTTCCTATTGAAGAAAAAAGGTTATTGTCAGATACTTCTATAATATCACACTGAATTCTTTTGATTGTTGTTTGTTTTTGTATACATCTTCTGGATTTTTGCCTTCGGTTGTTTATAATTGAGCATGGTAACATGCTTCTGGAAGAAATTTAAACATAATGTCAGCTATTTGAACAGAGTGATCCGCTCTGAGCTATTTATTATTTGGTTTCAAATTCATGGAACATATAGACTTGTTGAGACTTCTAATTCTTGCTATTAACTCCAGGTTCATTTGTGGTCCGTATAAAGGCTTGATCAGCGTGTTAAGGAAATGCAACACCAATTAATGGGGTTCCGAACATTCTTTACAACTTGGGTTGAGATCAACTAGATTCCCAGTCAGAATATCAGAAGTTATTTTACAAAGTATACGTTTGATCAAAATTATGTGAACAAATCGACTTGGAGCTTTTGTATGTGGATATTGAGAAACCTTTGTTGTTCATATGATTGCTGTGTTGAATTGTTTCCTGTGAATTTAAATGTGACATTGAACAATGCCCTGCACATGTTAACCTAACATTTCACTGCAGAAGCATCTGCTTAAGTGTAGAAATAGAGTGATTTTTCTTTAGAAAAAAAAATAGTCCTGTTCTTTCTAAGAGTGATTTTTCTCTGATGATTCATGCAAATGGAGGATTGAAAACTTATGGATTTAAAAATTTAATGTGCATGAAAGCAGGAAATACTGCCTCGAGATCACAGCAAAGCACGAAAGCAGCAAAACATAAAAGAAGACACAATTGCCTCTTGTTAGTAGAATTAGGAAACTACAAGAAGCAGACAATTATTTTGGATTTCAGTAATGACCATTTGAGCCAAGCAACTATCAACTAGAAGTGACTGATTGAGATGGTAAATAGTGTCTTTAGCTTGTGAAAAAAAAATAATAATGCATAATGAGAACGTAAATTCAATCATTTAGAGGCACATTTATTGGGATGGTTTCAAATTTTCATGCTCTCGGCCCAAAAGGGATTATTAATTTTGGGCCAATTGAATTGATTAAATCACAATTTTAAAAGGAAAAAAAGAAGCAAGCAACCAAATAATATTGCTCTAAAGCAAAATTGATTTTTTTTCAAGCCAATCTAATGGCTATTAAATATCTATATTTTATTTCACTTTATCTCTCTAAGACCAAGAATTCCTTCATTTTTATTTGAGTGGCACATGATTTCCTTTCTCATTTAGACATCACCCTTCTTCCCTATTTTACTTAGTTCCAATGAAAGATTTTGTGGAAGGAAATCTTCACCCTTTTTTCACAACCTAACAGTTCAAAGAAATTGAACAGCTGGACTTGATGGCCTAAACAAAAAAAGAAAATGAATAGCTGGAACCTTGTGGCTTGTGCCTTCAAAATTTTTGCATAGCTATTTTAAATGCAACAAAATTTGGCTTAAAAAGATAGAAACATGCTCTGCTTTCTTTCCATTTCTTGACACATCCAGCTGTTTTTGCAGGATGCTGCTGAGATCTTTACCTCGCTCATGAAGCATGGTTTACTTAACCTTCCATGAACCATGTTCACTCAAGATGCATGGTTTCCCCCTCCCCCTTCTTGTAAGGTCAGTAGGTCACTCAATTAACCTTACCCGTGAACAACTCTTTAATTCTTTATTTGGTAAATGAAACTAGTTTTTACTTGGGAATTGGGAATTTGGGATTGTAGACTTGTAGTGGAAGGCATTTGATTCCAGATTAGGTTAAGTGCCAAATATGCAAATCAGTGATATGGTCATTATATTAATTAATAAGATTAATATGTGATGAAATCACATCGGTAAATCTGGAATCAAATGCCTTCCACTACAAGAATGTACCCCAAAAAAAACTCTCTATACTCAAATATCTAATGAAAATTCAAGTTATAAATTAAGAAACTAACTTCAATAACAATTAAACTTGCATTTTATGAGACTTGAATCCAGTATCTCAATATTAAGTACCATGCGCCTAATTAAGTTTTTAAAATATAATAACTTTTTGGGGTTTTGAAGTAATGTTAAAAGTTTAGTTTTTGTGTAAGAGCAAGGCCAATAAACCCGGTAAAACAGGATTTTGGTGTAAAAAATCTCAAAAAAGCAGTCCAATGAACACAACAATTTTGCATTCCCAAGACGCGGCAAATTGGTGAAGCTACTATATTTGGCATGGTACTGTAGCTCAACACCAAACTTACTTTTTATTTTTTTTATTCTTTTACACAATTTTTTTTAAATGAAATCTTATCCTTTTTAGATTTAGCATTTTAGATTTTGATTAATATTTACATTTACATTTTAAATCATTATGAAAAAAATTATATCATTACAAAGAGTTAACTGAAACCTTCAAAATAAGACCAATATTGAATATGTTTTTTCATATATATTTAATAATTATTTTTTAATACTTAATTGTGGGGGTTAAAAACTTAAAATTCAACAATTGAACCCAAAAAAAATTAAATTAAATTGACTTAAATTAAGATAAAATTACAACATAAATAAAGTTAAAAATAACATAAATTACACCATAGATTAAAAGGAAAATAAATTACAAAATAACTAAACATGAGAATACTAATAGACAATTAAAACAACTAAACATGAGAATATTTTTTCTTTCCTATAAATAAAGAAATATATTATAAGTTTTATGTAATTCTAAATTAATTTTTATAAATATATAACATTTATGGAAATTATTTACAATCAAATACTTGTTTAACACCAATTTGGTGTACAATACATTGGAGTTAAAAAAATTTCGTGTAAACATATTCTTGAAAGATTCTTTTTTAACACCATTTTGATACAAAATTTGGTGTGCAACATTGGCCTTGCTCTAATAGTTCAGGACTATAATACCTTTAAGCATTTTTCATGTGTTTCATTTTAAAAAGTTTCACACATTAACTAAGAAAATATTTTATTTTTAAAATTGTTTTATTTTCTTAAAGAGTAAATATTAAATTTTAAGACATATTATTATAGGTTTTAGAAAATACTATAGTTAAACACTTATCAATAAGGTTGAGCACCAATTATAAAAAATATATATCTATACTATGTATAAAAGTATGAATAAGGGGAAATTTTATGTTTTCCGATTATACCCCTTTTTTAAAAATATATTTCCGATTATACCCTTTTTAAAAAATATATTTCTAAATTGCCATTACTAAATAATATTTTAATTATTTCATTATTTTATTACCATAAATTATTCCATTATTAATTCTTAGATTAAATACATATATTAAATTATAAGAAATTAGTCAATTTTGCTATAATGATATATATTTTAAAAAACCGTAGGTTTTAATACCATGTTTTTAGAGGTTAGGTTTTACCCAAACTTATTAAGATTAATCTTCATTTTTCACAATGTTGATTAAATTCAAACCATGTTTTTTGTTAGAAAAGTGAAAAAAGTTTTGCATGTGGAGTAGTCTTAATATTATATTCATATATCATAGAAATAGAAAATAGAACGGGTATAATATTAGCCTTTTTTCTCCCTGAACTATTGTATTAATGTGATGTCAAAAAAAAATATTGTATTAATGATATTTTTTTGGCATAAAAGAAAAGTCTCTTGCTAGAGGTTCTCAGTCCCCCGCACCCTCTTAATTTCTAGAGATTCCATGGCGAACGACACACTTGCAGATTGTATTAGTGATATTTTGCCCCAAAAGTTTTGCACCTATATATAAACAATCATAAACATCTCATTTATCCATAACTTTTTCAACTAATAATATAAGGAGTACCTGCGCAACCATTCATAATTTTTACAACTAATTATAATCTAGAGAGAAAATTTGGTTCATGTATGTATGGTTCAAACCTTATCATGAGATAAAGGTACGGGTTTTTTGTTTACAGGGGATCCTCTTCAATACTAGAGTCACTAGGGTCTTAAGGTGTTTGGAGATACTATGTTAATAGGGTCTTAAGGTATTTGGAGAGCTTAAGAGCTAAAGAGTGGAGATAGTGAGCTCATACCCTATATGTGTGGATGCATGGGTTCTCTATATACGTTGTGGCCTTGAGGCGTTTTATATGGGCTCAACAATTGCCCCCTGAGGTATAAAATCTGTTCTAAAGTGATTGCACAAACGGCTATGAAACTGAGCATCAGGTGGGCGGGTTGGGAGGATCTGGGCTAAATAGGTTTATTGGTCGCAAGACTAGATAATGTCGGACATAAGGGTATACAATCTCGATGTATACTCCATGTGGAGAGTGTTGAATTGTAGAATACTCGATTTGGTAATGTGCCCCTCTGTCGAACTATATGGTGCTCTATGAGACAAATGATAGATATTCCATGAATGCCAAAAAGAGGAGCACTGAATTTGAGGATTGAGTAGGAGAGTGCAATCTAAGAATGATGGTGGATAAGAGAAGTTGAGCTGATAATGTACTCCATGGAGATACCGAACGAAAGAGTTCAAATAAACAATATGCTTCAAGGAAAGGTTGGTGAACATGAGAGCATTCAAACTGATAATGTACTGATGCGGATGAGATAGATATATCATATATGGATCGTATGGATCGTCAGAAGCCCGTTCGAAAGGGCGTGTAACGTTTTGGATTTTGGGCCTGAGTTCATGCAAGTGGGCCAACTTAAAAAGGCCAAACTTTCAAACTGTAAGTTGGTTTGACTATTATTATACCTTTCCGGAGACTGAAGTTCTTGCGGATAGGCCAACTTAAACAGGCCATAACTTTCAAACCGTAAGCCTTCTTTAGGGCCTAAAAAGGCCGTTACAATTTTCTGTCACGAGTTTTAATTTTTATCACTTTTGTTATTTTGGCCCGTTTGGATTGTTATTTGGGATTTCTTTATTTTTATTTAATTTTCGTTATTTCCTGAGACTATTTAAAGGTTATAAACCTTAAATTTGAGGTTAATCAATGAATTCAATAATTTTATCAAATTTATCTTCTCTGAGTTATTAAAATTTCATAATTAGATTATCAAAGTTTTAGGAGTTTATCCCAATTTTACAAGGTAATTATCAAAAATTTTTAAAATTATTCAATTGAAACACGTTGGGCCACGTGCAACGCACGTGAAAGGTAAAACTAGTATATTTTAAAAGAGTAGATATCAAATTTTGAGACCCATTATTATAGGATCTCAGGAAAAAAAATATAAACCTTTTAGTAAAATTTTTTCTCTATTTAAAAAATTAAACTAATAAGCGTAATTATTCAAAAAAAATAAATAAAGATAATGTTGTTCATAAATTTTTATCTTACGTACTTTTTCTTTAATTACTACACCTCAATTAATTTTGTAGGCCTAAAGTCTTTATAACTTTTACTTTTTTTTATCCAACACAAAAGTGGCATTTTTAGTCAAAATAAACCTTTTTTTCTTTCAATTTTTCTCATTGAGAGCAAGGCCAATGAACACACCAAAACACCATTTTGGTATAAAAAGGTGAAAAATTATGTTCCAATAAACACGGTAAAATGAAATTTTGTGAAATTTTCATGCACTCCAAAATGGTGCAGCTACAATGTCGCGTCAAATATGGTGTGTCATTGTAGCTGTACCTTTTTTCTTTCTTTCTTTCTTTTTTACTTTTTAACTCATATATATTTAAAAATAAATTATAAAAAAATATCACCATAAAGATTTGATTGAGATTTATAAAATAAGATGTATATTGAATATATTTTGAACTATATTTTAATAATTATATATATTAATATTTTTTATCATAAAAATTTAATAATATAATATCATTTATGACGTTTTGATGTGATATATTGAAGTGAAAATATTAAACCTACTATTAATTTTATGTACAAGACTCTCATTGAGTGCCACTTGGTATTTGGTTTATTTGACAAGTGTCAATAGTTAATTTTCTAAATGTTTTGTTTATTATATTTGTATTCATTTAGTTTGGAAAAATTAAAAGGCATTCATCCCCTTTCCTATATAAAATAAATTAGCAAATAATTATAAATTAATTTATTATGAATATACATGTATGTTGTGTATGTCCATGAATCTAATTAAAATATGGATAAGATTGATGACTTGATTCATTCATACACATATATCTATGTGCTAAGTTCATCCCCTAATTATATTTATAGTGATGTATCTATATGCTTATAAATAGGCTACTTACTTTGTTATGGAATAAAATGAATGAGAACAATTTCTCCCATCCTTCATATTTTCTTCTTCTCCATATTCTATTGTCTTTCTATTCTCTTGTCTTTTACATACTTCAATTTTACTCCATTGCTTTGTTTTGTTATCATTTCACAACAAAATTTGATTTCTTAACTGAATTTTCTTAAGAGAATTTATAAAATTCACAACAAAATTTGATTTCTTAACTGAATTTTCTTAAAAGAATTTATAAAATAAAATAGCTGCATGCGAAGCGCGACCGGGAAGTTCTAGTATTTAATATAAATATATCCCGAAAAGATTTTTTTCCACCCAAAATGGTGCAAAATATAGTGACCACATTGACCTTGCACTGACAATTGACATGTCTATTCTTTACTGCCTTAATCTTTTTGTCAATCTTTTGGACTTAGGTAAATGGCGAGTCTCAAGTCTTGTCAAGGAGGGTTAGGCACATCAAAAAGCACAAAAATTAAATTTAAATATTTATTAATAAAGTTTAATTTCAATTATAAAAAAATTTTATTTTTTAAAAGGATAAATTTCAAATTTTGAGATTCATTATAGAGTTTTAGAAAATATAATTATAAATCATTTAATAAAATGTTCTCTGTTTAAAAAATTATTTCTCTTTTGAAATCTTGTTTAAGAAATTATTAATAATCAAATTAATAAGCAAAGAAACATAATTTTTTCAGGGACATTATAGTTATAAGTAAAAGTAAAAAATACACTATTATTACACTTATCACAACTTTCAAAACATGTTTTTTGGATTTGTGAGTAATTAGTGCATGGTTAGCTTTTGCCTTCATTTAATTGTGTGGTATACCTAACAACTTTTTGCATTTTTACACATCCAAAGAAAAGTGGTCCCTTTTTAAGTTAATAAACCTTTAGGTTTTTTTTTTTTTTTTCAATTTTTGCTCTATACCATTATGAAACCGTGTCAATTCTTTATGGCCAAAAATTCTTTACTGCCTTATTCTTACTGCCTTATTCTTTTTGTCCATTTTGGCAAATGGCCAGTTCAAGTCTTGTCAAAGAGGGTTAGGTTAATGTTAAAAAAAAAAAACCGGGTTGGTTAGGCACATCAAGACGCAGAAATTTAAAGCAGTCAAAGGAGAAGGAAAATAGGGTCAAGGGCTCAACGGTCAACGCCAAGGAAAGGGTTTTTCTTTGTCCTTTGACGCTTCAATTTCTTGGAACTTCACCTCCCCTCTCAACGGTGCCATGGTTGAATTTGGATATTGCCTTATTCACCCTACACTAATTACTGTTCTTCTGCTCCTGCTATATTAGTATTCTTGTTGATTTCTAATTAAATTTTCAGACAGTATTTAGTACAGTATCTAATTGTAATTTAAAGGAAAATATTTTTGTCCGGCTTGATTCTCCTATCTATTACACCGCTTTATAATTATGATAAAAATTTAATTTCAGATTTAGCATCCTAGTTAAAAATACAGAGAGTTTACAAGAAAAATCCTAAAATTTTAAGACATTATTGAATAGAATTTTAGAAACTACGATCAATTTTTTCAATATCACTTCAAACACGTGATATTGAGATGATATAAGCATTGCTCCAACGAGTACTACAAAAGATGTAAATTTTGGAAAGGTGTGTATTTCTCATTGAATCGAGTAGAATATATACAACTTTAGTATAGTGTGAACAAAAGAAAATATAGCTAAATCTATGTCTTGTTTACTGGTAATACTTAAGTTGACTAATCTGCTATATATGGAAATGTATAAATGAGAGAAAATTAAGCTATGACAGCTTACTCTCCCCCTCAAGTTGGAGCATGGAGGTTGGCAATGCCCAACTTGGATAGAAGTGAATGAAACTGATCTCGACCAAGTGCCTTTGTGAAGATATCGGCTAGTTGCTGTGATGATCGAACATGAGAAGTATGAAGCTCTTTAGACTGAATCTTGTCACAGATAAAATGACAGTCTACTTCTATGTGTTTTGTTCGCTCATGGAAGACAGGGTTGGCTGCAATGTGGAGCGCTGCTTTATTGTCACAGAACAATTGCATCGGCTTAGAATGAATTAAATTGAAGTCATGGAGTAAAGCTTTCAGCCATATTAACTCACATGTTGCAGCTGACATAGCCATATACTCGGCTTCAGTGGAAGAACGGGAAACGACAGATTGCTTCTTGGATTTCCAAGAAATAGGAGAATTACCAAGAAGTGTCAAATAACCAGTGGTGGAGCGACGGGAGTCAGGACACCCTGCCCAATCACTGTCACAAAATGCTCGAAGTTGAAGATCACCAATTGAAGAAAGCAAGATTCCTTGTCCAGGAGCACGTTTAAGATAGCGCAAGATATGCATGGCTGCATCAAGATGAGCTTGCCGTGGATCGTGCATATATTGGCTTAAGATATGAACAGCATAACAAATATCAGGTCGTGTTATTGTCAAGTAAATGAGGCGCCCAACTAACCTTCTGTACATTTCAGGATCATTAATAGGTTCACCTGAATTAGCGGAGAGGTGATGTTGTTGCTGAATTGGAAAATCACTTGGCTTTGATCCCAACATCCCTGCTTCTGTCAAGATATCCAAAGTGTATTTCCTCTGGCTAAGTACCAAACCAGATGGCGTGTTGGCTGCTTCAATTCCAAGGAAATATTTAAGCGCACCCAAATTCTTGATTTGAAACTTGGCATGCAAAATTAATTTGAGTGAGTGAATTCTTTTGTTGTCATTTCCAGTAACCAAGATATCATC
>AWWV01008384.1:0-71640 GCA_001974805.1 Corchorus capsularis
TTCGAGTACCGGCATGCGTGCAGCAGATATGTTTTGTTGCTTTTCATCTTGGACAGTCATGGAATAAATCTTGGTCATGGATGGCAAAGGAGTCATACTCAAAATCTGTGTTTTGAGCGTTTGATGACCTTCATTTAGCCCCATCAAAAACTGGTGAACTTTCTCTATTTCTTTGGCCATAGCATAGCCTTTGGCGACACTGCAATCACTATGTGTGCATACCAGATTTGGTTCATATAATTGCAACTCATCCCATAGGGACTTCAATTTGGTGTAGTACACAGCGACTGAATCCTTTCCTTGGTCGGTGAGGGCCAATTCACGCTTAAGTTGCTGAACTCGTGGAGCGTTTCCTTGAGAGAAACGTTCCTCTAGATCAACCCATATTTCCCTTGCCGTCTCATAATAAGCAATTGAATCATGAAGATCATTTGCTATGGCGTTGGAAAGCCAAGCAATGACCATTGAATTGCACTTGATCCACATAGAGTATAATGGATCAATTTCTTCAGGTTTGACAATGGAGCCGTTAACAAAGCCTTGCTTGTTTTTGGCTGTGAGAGCATTATTCATGGCTCTCCTCCATTTGGGATAATTGGAGTCCCCAACCAGTAGGTTTGAGACAAAGACATGACCCGGATCATCATTCGGGTGAAGAAAATAAGCAGAGTTTGGATCTGAGGTTGGGACTCCCCCTGATTTTTGGCTTGAGGTTTCATCCATGGTGGTGCTTTTCGGGGTTTCAGGATCTGACATTCCGCTCAGATACCATGTAAATTTTGGAAAGGTGTGTATTTCTCATTGAATCGAGTAGAATATATACAACTTTAGTATAGTGTGAACAAAAGAAAATATAGCTAAATCTATGCCTTGTTTACTGGTAATACTTAAGTTGACTAATCTGCTATATATGGAAATGTATAAATGAGAGAAAATTAAGCTATGACAGCTTACAAAAGAGTCAATAAAACAAGGGTAAATATTCAAATATGACTAAAGGTTTGGATAGTGCTTAATTTAGGTTTATTTATTTAGATTGAATCTAATTAGGCTTAAAAGTTTTGGGCGCCTCATTCAAATGAGATTTGGAAAGCAAGATAGTATCTAACTGGGAGACAGGAAGAAGACTGATTATCAACCAAATTAAGCCTTTTTCTGATGGGATCCGCACGTGTAGTGCACACGCCATTAAGTGCTACGTGGTTTTTTTGACGTGGTAACAGTGCATGCACAACACACAAGAGATTCTATAAAAAAATATACTTAATTTGGTTGAAAACTCAATTTTTTAGACTTAATTAGGTTCAATCTAAAAAATTAGATGCAAATTGAGCAAGTCCCCAAACATTTAATCATAATTTGGATATTCACCCTTGAAATAGCAACTACGTACCAATACAATATCAGACACCAACTATTACAAAGATGAACATTTACATGAAATGATATTTAGCTACATGTTTAAAGCTTATGAAGCCTAAATCTAATAGCATCAACTATAAGTTGAAACAATTGATCCACATTCTGCTTTACTTTGTAAATCTTATGCTCCCTCTATATTATTATTATTATATATATGATGTAATAGTAAGCATGCATTTCAAGCCAATTTCAAGATCAAAGAGAAAAGAGACTTCCCTTTGATCTTGCTAATGGGCCACATATATTCCTGCCAACATCCTATAGACTTGTGAAGATTGCAAGGAAGCAACACACGTCTCCAAAGCTCCTTTGAAAATGTAATTCTAGTGAATTTGACTAGTGCTGCTTATTCATTTATTTGTCACATTGTGTATTTAACAAACAAACAAATTAGTACCGGTTATTGTTCCTTTATTTGTCGGGTCATATTTTATATATACATAGGTAACAAACAAACAAATTAACAAAATCAACAATATTTTGTATAACTTTTTTGTAACTTGAACTTATATGATCTATATTCTATATTATTGCCAAAAAAAAAGAAGAACTCATGATCTATACAAGCATTATGTACCTACCAATTGAACTGATAACATTATTAGTGCATAGGAAATGAAGTGGTGAACTTCATCAATTCGAGGCCAAAATATTTTTTTTTAAAAAAAATATATAATTATCCTAATTAAATGTTTAATACTAATTTATATCGTTAACTAGTGATAAGCATTATAGGCTATAATTACTCTTCAGTTGTTAATTTTCCCATGATTGTAAATTCGAAATTTATTACAACTATCCTCATTCGTCTCATTCCCTCCTAAATGCGAATTAATTAACAATAATTTTTTGAAATCCGAATTAATTAACAATAATTAATTGAGAATAAATAAGGTTAACCTTAAAACTGTAATTCTTTCAAACCTTTTAAATTCCACTTTTAATTTGGGTCAATCAAAGATTACAAATTGTATCCATCAAAATATTAGATTCCAAAATGTAGAATCCACTTGCTCTTCATGGTTAACAAAAGAGTTAATTTTTTAATTAAAAAAGAGTTTAATTAAGTAACCCCTAATATGACAACTTTATAAAATCTTACTACAATTCCAATCACTAATACCTACCATAATAAATATCTTAAATTTGGAGACTTTCTCGATAAATTTTGTTTTTATTGAAAGTGCTAAACCTGATGACACGTTAAGAAATAAGATTTGATGGTTAATTTTGATGGGGTAAGAATAATTATTGGATTTATTATTCTTGAAAGGGAGTAGGGCTGTAAACGAACCGAACATTTGCAAACGGTTCGTTTTTGTGTTCGTTTATCAAGATAAATAAATGAATCTAAACAAACTTTTTATGTTCGTTTGATAAACGAACAAACATGAACAATAGATATTCGGTTCGTTTATATTCACAAATATGTTCAATTATAATATATATATAATTATATATTTTTATATTTTATACTGTTTCAATTTTTTATTTCTTATTATATTTTAATTTTGAATTGATATGAATAAATAATTATAAATTAAAAGAATTTTTAAAAGAAAATTATTAATGAAAAAAAATTATAAATTCATAAATTTTTAGAAGAAAAATTATTTTTTTTTTCTTAACAAACGAAACATGTCAACAAATCTTAACGAAAACAAACGAGTAAAATATAAATGAATATACACTTAGATCATCTTGTACATGTTTGATTTATTTACCCCCTTTAAGAGGCACTAAAACTTAAGTTAAAATCATACATAAATATCATGAAATGATTTGATGTGACATAATTTTAGTAATTAGTAAATTTGATGTTTTTCAACAATTTGTTTTTTTTTCTTCAAAAGGAAACGGAAGGACAAATTGTTTTTTTCTCTATCTCCATTTTAATCTGAAAAATTCACTGCACATGCATCAAAAAGGATATACTCCTTCGCGTATCAGATTTTTTCTACTCCTTCTTCACGAAGTTACCGGTTTAATGCTTGCTAAAATATCGGGCCCGTGTTATGCTGCGCCATCTTGTAAAAAATGGTCTTAAATTGTTAGTAACAGTTACAAAAGATAATTAAAAAAATTTTAAGGGTCAAATTTCAGTTAAGTTCTTCGAATTTGAGTATAGTGTAATTTAAGTCCTTTAATTTTGAAGATGGACACCTCATTTTTAAATTAAAATATAATAACCATTGCAAAAGAAAGTGATTTTCTATTTGCCCATTTTAAACTTAAATAGTAGTATTGTTTGTAACTTTGGGGGAGGATGAAAAACGAAGAGCTTTGCTCTAGGGCACATTGGTAAACCAATCAATAACGTAAGCCAATTCGACTGATATAATTTGCACATAAGACTCCGTTTGATCAGTTCATCAGTGTTTTAGGTCCAAATGGTGTTGAATACAAAGAACACAACCGAAGAGAAAAAAACCAATGCTTATTAGATAAAAAAGAAATAACTTGACATTCTCTAAATAACATTTCAAATCCAAGTCTTCTAAATTGAGGTGAAAAAGAGTGTTGGAATTCAGAAATCTTCCCTCTACTTTGAGTCTAATGTAATTTAATTTCATATTATTCATATCAGTCAGACTCAAATGCAATGATACATGCAAATGCAATGTGACTATTGAATATAAAAAGGTTTGTAATTTGTACAAAGAAAAGAAGAAGAAAAAGAAAAAAAAATGGAGCAAGCAGAAGCTTTCTTCTATTCTTGACATTCCGGATTTCACTACTTGATAAAGTGATTTCCAATGTTAAGCAATATGTATTTTTTGAATAATTTTCAATAATAACAAGCTCTTGAAGAGTTTTCAACAAAAATGTATTATTGAAGATTTTTCAGTAACAATAACACTTTTCAAGGGCTTTTGGTAGTAGTAGATTGTAGTCCTATATTGAAAGGATGAAACTACACGTCTAAACTTATAAAAAATGGATAAAATTTTCATTGAATTTGTAAAAAATGGATAAATTAACCCATTTAAGACGAAATTTGGCAAGATTCCATTAAATTTCCTCTAATTAACTCTTTTTGGATGGAAATTAGTATAACCCAGTTAACAATTGGACGGAAATTATCTGAAAATTTAAAGGGGCAGTACCAATTTCCATGAAAAATGGGTTAATTTGTTATTTTTTACAAAGTTTGGCATACAATTGGCAAAATTAAAAGTTCAAATGTTAATTTAGCCCTTTTTATAAGTTCACATGCCAAAATGTCTAATGAACCATTTTTAGTAACAAAACTAACAAATTTTACTTCAAAGAAAAATTAATTTTTGGATAAATAATCACAAATTATTTTTATTTTAAAAAAACAGAAATTATTTTTCTCACATAAAAGTATGATGGGACCCATGTGGGCCAACATGATAGAAGTCCCCTCCCCTTCTCTATTCATTCCATTTCTCATAAGTTTTAAAGAGAAAAACTCTTTCCTTCTCCGAAGGTCTGTTTGCTTTCCATGAAAAACAAACACTCTGCCTCTCCAGTCCATCGTTCCTCTGTTTCGCTGAATTTGTTCAACCAGGTTTGTCACTTTCTTAACCCTTTTATCTTCTTCCATTTTTCCTTCTTCGTAATATATATTACATGGAAATTTTCCTTGCATTGTTGTTTCTTATTCTGGGCTTTTGCATGGGTTTTGGGTTTTTATTTTTTTTAATCTCTTCTGTTTTTGGGATTGATCAACATATTGAAGTAAAAGTTGAAAACTTTGAAGAGAAAGTATAAAATTCGTGGTCTTTCGTAGGGTTCTTAACTGGGTTTTGCTTTGTTTGTGATTTGTGAAGTGGGTTTGCATTCTTTCAGGAGGCTTAGAAGAAGAAATGAGCTTGCTTTAACCCTCTTTTTTACTTGGTTTTTCGGCAGCTAGTTAGAGTGTGTTCAGTAAGGGTTTGTTTTAATGGAGGATATTAAGAAAGATGCACTGCTTGGTGAGTTAAGGAAGGAGAATCTTCGTAAATCACTTGAGCAAGTCAAGGCTCAAGCGTCTTCTGTTTTGTTGTTTACTCTAGAGTGGAATGAGTTACAGAAACATTTTGATTCGGTTCAAAGCCAGATTGATGAAAGAATCAAGGCTGCTGAATCGAAAGAAAAGCAGAGAGAAACTTTGGAGAGAGTTTTGGCAGAAAAACAAGATGAGATTCGTTTGAAAGAAAACGAGTTAAGCTCGTTGAATAGCAAGATTGATATGGAGCTTAAGTCAACACAATCCCAACTTGATTCCATGCGCCACGTGCTTAATGAGTATTCCTCGCTGTATGAAATCAAAAAAGAGGATCTGGACAATGTGACGAAATTGATTGAGCGTTATACTTCAGATCTTAATTCGAAGAAAGAGGAATTGGGTTGTGTGCAAAAGCTATTAACTGAATCTGGTGAGAAGTTGAAAGAGAAAGAAACCAAATTGGTAAAGCTGGAGGAAGAAATTGAAAAGTCTAGGAAGGGAATTGATTTGAACAGCGAGAAGGTGAAAGTGTTGCAGTTGTTAGCTGAAGAGTGTGAAAAGAAACTCCAGTCAGAAAAGAAGGAATTGGGGTTGGTGACAGCGAGAATTGTTGATTGTCTAAATAACATTCATTTGAAAAATGATGAATTGCAGCAGTTGCAAAGTTCAATTGAGGTAAAGTCGAGGGAGTTTGAGATGATAGAGCTGGATTTAGTGGTCAAGGAAAGTTTGAAGAATGAGTGTGATGAGTCCTTTCTTTCGAAAAAGAAAGAGCTGGAATGTTTGAGAAATTCCATCAAGGAATGTTCTGATCAGCTTGATTTGAAGCAAAAGGAGCTTGCTAGAAGCCAAGAATTGATGGAGGAAAATTATAAGCAGCTGCACGAGAATGAGAAAATTTTGAGTTCAGTGAAATCCTTGATTCAGGATTATAATGAAGAAATAGAAGCCAAGGAGAAAGAACACACTGCACTGAGAGATCATACTGCTGAGCTTCTGTCAAAAGAGAGGGAGTTAGAGTTGCTTGAAAAAAAAATTGCAGATCTTTCGATGGAGTTGAATGTCAGAGATATTGAGTTTGGTTCACTGCAAAAGTTGATTAAGGGGAGTAAGAAACAAGTTGAATCAACAAAAAAGGAGCTCGGTTCACTTGAAGCAAAAGTGAGAGCATATTCTTATGATGTTGAGTTGAAAGAGCGGGAGTTGAATAATTTACAAATGTGCATTGAAGATTGTAGGCATGAGCTTCATTTCAAGGAGAAAAAACTCAGCTCAGTTCAAGTTTCAATTGAAGGATGCAGCAAACAGATCAAAACAGGGGAGGAAGAGCTTACCTCAATCAAACACTCTATTATGGAGTGCACCAAGGAACTTGACTCAAAACAGAAGCAGCTTGAAGCTATGCAAAAATCTCAGAAACAACTCTCTGATGAACTTGAGTCTAAAGAAAAGCAATTGGGTTTGATGGAGAAGGCCTGCAATGAACGCCAATTGGAGGTTGATGCCAAGGAGAAGGATCTTGATTTGCGCAAAAGATCACTAGAGGAACGCTTTGAAAAACTAGAAGCTGAAAAGAGGCAATTTGAAGCTCGCGTCAAGGAACTCCAACTGGAGGCTGATGCGAAGGCAAAGAGTCTCGATTCACGTGAAAGATCAATAGAGGAGCGCTCTGCAAAATTAGAAGCAGAAAAGAGCCAATTCGAAGCTCGTGTGAAGGAATTTGAAACTCGCATGAGCAGTGGAAATCCCGGTTCTTCCTTCTCTCATGTGCCTGAAATTACAAACACAGGAACAGGTGTGTTTTCTTCTTTTTATCTCTATTTGATCTGATTTCTAGATAGCCATTAATTACCAGGATATCTCATTGGGGAGATATTTCATATTTTGATGATTTTTCTTTATGTTACTCGTTAAGTCATTTCAATTGTTCATATTTGTGGTTGTGGAGCACCATAAGACATGTTTTCCTCGATTTCTACATGTCTTTAATCACTGTTTATACCATATTAAAGCCATAGTCAAACTGACTACTATGACCAATATGCCCCAAATGAAAGCTTGGTGGCTTGTAGGAAACATGGTTATGTTTGCTTCTAAGTTGTTATCAACGCTGCACTCTTGCTAAACTGCTTAGGATAGATGTTTCATGTTTTTTCTAATCTTACAAGTCTATGAAAGTTTGGAAAATATGTTTAACTTGTGGGAATGGTTTGAACATTTGGGGTCTAGTTGTTCAAGTTATAACTTGTAAGGTAAAAGGAAAAAGAAATCATAATGCAATCTGCAGTCAATGCCTATCAAAGTACTATGTACCTTCTTAGCATTGTTTCATTTTCCCACCATTGGCTCTTAGAAGGTTTATTTATATGTTCTTTTTCTTTTCAATATTCTCAGCTACATTTAAAATGCAATGCTCGTATGGGAATAACTAGCTGCTGCTATAATAGTCTTAATAATTGCAATGTGAAATTAAGAAGTTTGTTTCACATACTAAACTCTTTTTTATCTGCTTTTCTGCATTGCATGTACTTAGTGAACCTCAATATGCCTAGACAAATAAAGACTGAGCGGCCGGAACATTTTACAATTAGCAATGCAGATGAAAATTCACCTGTTGCTCTTCCTGCTGATGCTACAAGGGATGGAACGAGTTTGCAGGGTATCCCAATTGAACATCTAGACGAGGCTGGTTTGAGGCAGAACGAAGTTTTGGATACTCTTCGGATTTCACCAGATCCAGCCAAGTTTGTCCTGGATCTGATGCTAGAGACATTCTCTCAGCAACAGAGGAAGGGTGGAACTGGATTTGAAGAAGTTGTTCTGAATACTTATGTTGTCGTATTGGAGCAACTTATGCAAGTTCCGCGCCTTATACAACCTAATGTGAAAGCAGATGCGATGAAGTTGGCAACTGAGTGGAAAGCGAAGATGGAATTGAATGCTGAAAATTCTGTTGAAGTTCTGTGTTTTTTGCTGTTTGTTGCTGCTTTTGGACTGGTCTCTTCATTTGATAGGGATCAAATCTTCAAACTTCTTGGGATTGCTTATCAATTCCAACAGGCTCGAAAAGTGTGCCAGCGCCTTGGTTTAACAGATCAGATTCCTGGTAAATATTACTACAGCTTTGCCGCATATTCTTTACTCCTGTGATTGTGTATCTGCATAGGGACACATCTTTTCTTTTGTTTGTGAATGTATGCATCTGCTATATGAATAAGCAGTTAAATAGGTACATAAAAGTGTATTTTCTGTCTAATTTACTTATGGTTTATGCTTTACTTATTACTATAGTATTTTGTTGCTATTCAGCTGTTGTTAATTTGGGAATCTCAAAAATGAGAGAGTTCATGTAGGGCTTATATGTATTCAGAATCAACAATCTTTTGAATTTCTTTTTCCTCATATCATTCGTATCAGATAAGAGAAGAAAAAGTGTGCATATATTGGCATTATGTTTTCCTATTCATTGAACTCCAATATATACATGTGTGTGTGTGCGCGCGCTTGTTATATATAAATCATAAAGGTTTGTGTCAATGAAGATTATATTTAAAAGATGATGATGAAAACAAAGTTAAAGCACAAGAACATGGTTTATTTGAAAATTTATGAGTTTCATGTACTGAGACTAGTTGTTTCAGAACAAGTTCATTTAATTTTTTGAATTGTTTGTTTGTGCCCTCAGTATCAATAAAATATTTTTGTAATCTGCATATAAAAAAAGAAAGATTAATGGAGACTACAAATTTGTATTTTTATGCTGCAGGTTTCATCTCCAATCTAATTACAAGGAAGCAGTATATTGAAGCTGTTAGATTTGTCTGTGCGTTTGGTATCAAGGACAAGAAGTTCGCACCAGAAAAGCTCTTAGTTGATTTCTTGACTCATAGAATTAGAGTGGAACATGATAGCTGTGAGATAGGGAATAGTTTGCCTGAAGTACAGGTATGTCTTAACTTTATTTGTCATGCCAGTATTTACTCAATAGTTGATTAAAATGTCATTATGTGCACAGTTTTACTATAATTGATATAAACTCTTAGATATGATTTTTTTAAAAGAAGGTCATAGATGGACAGATTGCTGCACTGAAAATAGTGAAACAATGCATCATGGACTGTAAGCTTGGATCGCATATCGCAGTTGAGGAAATTGAGACTAGCATTGCTAAGCTATCAAAGAAGAAGATGAACATGACATTTTCCATGCAAGCCCCTTCCCCTGCAGTTCTACCACAGGTGCAGGGCTGGACAAATAGTAATAGTGGCCCTTTCATCCCCAGGAATCAACCCGGTGCTACCCCCACAGTTCAAAGGCAGTTTCAGGGTGGGATTTGTGCTTCCAATTCTGGGAGTCCACTGCAAGAGCTGAGCAATAAGCGTGCTCGAACTGATGGACCAGCAATCAGAAATTATAGCCCCCAAGCGCCAACTACTACCAGTCCATATGTTCGTTCATCTCCAAGTCCTGGATTAGGTGTTCCACGTAATCAAGGTGCATCTCATCGTGGTAACTTTGGCCATTAACCTGGTTTAGTTTCCGGGCAGTTATACATTGCTCAAGGACAACACTTTGATGAACAACAGGTCTAAGCAGTTGTAGTAGGTTTCATCTGGTAACTCTCTTAAGTCTTAACAACCTCATCAATTATACATATAGGCTGAAGATATACAAGGTTAGGCTGTGTTACCGTGTGCACATTTTGTTGGCAAGTGTTTTGTTAATATTTCTGCGGCAGGAACATACAATTTTACTTACTGAGCCTTTAAGAAACCATGTCTGAAATTGGCCATTACTATAACCTGATCTCTCCTGTAAATATAAATGCTTATCCTTTCAATCTATAGCCTTTCTGACTCTCTTTTTCCTGGTATTTACTGTTAGCATTCTGCCATATTTGGGCTTTTTTTTTGGTTTTAAATGAAGTAGATATGCAGCAGAAAGAAAAGATGGGGGATTATTCGCATAATTACATTTTGGAAATATTTTGCCCAGTTGGGTACAGATAGATATAGATAACTTGCTATGCAAGTAACCTGACATTCCTTTACTCCATTGATACACATACCATTTTCTTTTGGGTTGGAAATCAGAGGATTCAGGATTATTTCATTCAATCAAATTCAAAACAGAAAAGCAATAGGAGCTTTGTTGAATGAGCTCTTCATGACCAACTCAATCAACTTAACATTTGAATTTTGAACTGCTAGAATTGCTGATTGAACAAGATAAACACTGGTAGTATAAGATTCAAGTCAAAATGATAATCCTAAGCATTTGGTTTTATTTTGTCATGACCAATTTTGGTAAAGGTAGAAAAATTCCTAATTAAAAGGTCATAGTAGGCGTGTTTTAACCTTTCATGTTTTTGTTTCGAAAATGATTAGTTTCGAATTAATAATAATAAGTGTTTTAATCTTTCACCTTCTTGACTTAAAAGAATTAGTTTCAGATTAATACTACATGCTTGTATATATATATAAAAAAAAATTAATACTACATGAGATCATACAAAAAGTTTCCAAAAATCTTAATTTATCAATAATTGTTTTTCGTGGTTTTTTTACTTTCCTTTAATTTTCTTCTTCATATTTTTTGGTTGTTCTCGAGCCCATTAATATTCCCATCCCAGTCTTTTATTTCTGCGATGAATTTGATGGAATTGAAGCCCATAACTTGGAAGCAGAATTGTGGTAAAAAAAAACAAAACTTGGAAGCAGAAATGAAAAACCAAAGGGGCAATTGAAAGAGACCAAACAGAAGGCTGAGTAGTGAGTAGTGAGTAGTGAGTAGTGAGTAGAAAGTAGAAACTAGAAAGTAGGCTCCACACAATAGAAAACTATATAATAAAGAAAGACCCAACTAAAAATTATACTTCTAGTACAAGTAGTCAACTTACTTTCCCGATCAAAGTTATTCTTTTTCTGAATTTTGATCTGTTTAAGTCTAGCTTTTCCCTGTTTTGAGTTTTGACAGAAAAAGTCTCTCTGTTTTCTTTTTAGCTTCCTTCCTTCCTTCCATGATCTGTGTTTCAGGAAAAAATGTGTTCTCTTGATGATATCGCGGCCGACCTGATTCTGTTGGAATCCCAAAGTAAAACCCTTGCAAGCAACCTAGGAAAGCTTCAGGGTGGTTTTTCATTGGTCCCCTCACTCACTCTTCAATGCCAAAAGCTCCAGGTACTCTCCAACTCAATCTATTCTGCAATCCAAACTCGTTTTCAAGAACTCCAATCCAAAGAAAAAGAGATAGAGAATAGACTCAAAGAGCTTGAATTTAGAGAAAAGGAACTGGGTAAGCTTTCAAAATTGAAACTTGATGATAAGTTGATCAGAAATGGTTCATCTTTACTAGATTTAAGGTTTATTGTTAGTACAGATGGGGAGAGGATGTTAATGTTTTTGAATGAGCATGAGAATGATCATGAAAAGCTTGTTGATGAGGTTATCAGTGCACTCAAAATGTGTAAAAATCCTGGAAAATTGGTTTGGGAGGCAGTTAGAGGAGTGTTTATTGAAAGGGGAAATGTTGGCGTTGAGAGAAATGTGGAGAGAAGAAGTTGCTTGGTTTTGTTGGAGGGATTGATTAGAGTTAGGCCCAAGATTAAGAAAAAACTCATAGAATCTGTATCTTTTGTGGCAATAGAATGGAAGCTAAAGATTGGTATGGAGGGTGAGGATGATATGGAGATTTTATTGTTTTTTATGCTTGCGGCTGGTTATGGATTGCTTGGTCAGTTTAAATCCAAGGATATTAGGAATCTTTTTGAGAGGGTTGCTAACTATAAGCAAGCTTCCTTGTTCAGTCATGTTCTTGGATTTGTGGAGGAGGCTGCTACTGGTAAAATCTCTATACTTTCTCATTATAATCTTTAATAAGTTTCATGTTTAAGCTGTAAGTTGCTTAGTTGATATCTTTATGTGAAAAATAAGATAATGCTCTTGGGATTTTCCTAATCAATTAACAAACGTAAGTTGCTGTCAAAATTATTGTTCCCTTTGGTGCTAAAACTTCCACTTGTTAGAATTTTATAAGATCTCAGCTTTTGTTTATATTTTGTCTGTACAGAGAGCTGCGTCATTCATTCCCAAGTAAAGATGGAACGATTGAGTGAAGTTTCAAACATGATGTCTGAAGCAAGAGATGATACAGTGATCAATTACCCCTGTCCATCCTCAGCTGATTTAAGATTTGTTGCAAGTACAAATGCAGATAGGTTGCTGATGTTTTTGAATGAGCATGGCAATGATGACAATGTCGGCGATGCTGTTTATAATGCACTGAAAATGTCAGGTAATTCAGCGAAATTGGTTTTAGATGTGGTTAAAGCAGGAATCTCAGAGAAGGCAAATGTAGGAGTTGAAATGGGTATGGTGCACAACAGTTGTATGGTTCTGTTGGAGCAGTTAATGAGAGTCAGGCCAGAGGTTAGCCAGAAATTGAAGAGAAAAGCTCTTCATGTAGCACAACACTTGAAGGGAAATCTAAAACCTCAAGGAAATTATAGTAAAGAGGTTTTGGTCTTTTTGATGCTTGTGGGTGTTTATGGATTGACTAATGGATTCAATTCCAAAGAAATTGAGAGTCTTTTTGAGTGTGTTTCTCAGTATAAACAGGCTCCTATATTGAGTCGAATCCTTGGTTTTGTTGACCAAACCCTTGGTAAGTCTCTTGTTGTTTATTCGCCGCACAAATCATTTTTGTTCTGTTTTCTCTGCATTCTCTGTCCTATTCATCTCTTTATTAGCAGATCATTTCTAGGCTAGAACTTTGTTCATCAATCTAGATTATCGTTTCAGTTTCAATCCTCCTTCTCTCACAATGATTTTGATTGAATAGATGATTGTATATATTTTTAATTAAATGGAAGGTTATAGATGCCATGCATATGGCTTGTCAAATTTATGGATTGTTGGTTTTCAATTCTTTTAATTTGATGCTAGAATTACTTCCTAGTGTGTCATCTATGCTGACAATTTGATACTCTAACCATTCAGCGAGAGGCGTCCATCAATCTCAAGTAAAGATTGAGCAATCTGAAGCAGAGAATTTTCAATCGGATAGTTTCCTTCCCTCTGATGCAAAGATTGAGCAGTATATTGCTTCTTCATCTACTAGTTGGGGGCCTCAGCTGCTGTCTTTTAGTATCAATATGGATGCAATAGGTTTAATATTGTTTCTGTCTAAGCATGTGCAAGATCATAATCTGATGCGAGTTCAAATTTTAGATGCTCTTAAATTGGCCTCAGATCCTGCAAAACTAGTCTTGGATGCTTTGTCAAGTTTTTATCGTTCAAAGTCTAGGGAAGGATTTAAGGGAGCAGCCTTATGCAATGCTAGAAAGAGTTGCATTCTTCTATTGGAGCAATTAATGACATTTTCAGTCCAGATCAATCACCATGTGAATGAAGAAGCTCTTAAGTTAGCAGCTGAGTGGAAAGAAAGAATGGAAGATAAGTACCCACAAGGTGTGATGGCATATGGATTTTTGCTGTTTATAATCACATACAATTTGAAGTCTAATTATGATGCAGACCAACTCCTTTGTCTTTTGGTAACTGCAAGTAAGTATCGACAGTCCCCTGAATTGTGTCAGGCCCTTGGTTTGGCAGAAAAGATATCAAGTGAGTCACTCTCTCTCTCCTGCTTGTTTTTAAGAGATTGTTCACTCAGCGCTATGCTAAGCCAGCATCAACATTTTATGCCAATATCATTCTATTGCTTTCCTGTTCTAATAGTGTTTTTTGGTTTTCTATTTCTTGGCCAAACTTTTCTACATTTATATCTGCCAATGTTTCAGTGGGCTATTTCTACTTGAAACTCCTGCCGGAATTCATTTTTTCCTGATCTTCATACTTTGAGGCAGAAATTATACCTCTTCACTGGAACCAGCAGATTCTGAATAAGTTTATTCATTTCTCACATTTGTTATTTCATCAAGCCGATTAATATTTCCCCTTTATTGTTGGTCCTCCCCTTTCCTAAGCTTTGCATTGTCTAAGCCTTGTATGTGCATTGATTGAAACTGAAGGTGTTTTTGAAGTCCATCACTGTCTGGTGTGAAGCAAATGCATCGGCATATGATTTTGGTTTTGATTTTTCCTTGTCTGCCCTCTTCATTTTTCATCTTTCTGAAATTCTTTAATTTTTTTTGCATTTTTTGTCTTTGAATGCATCTGTAATATAACAACACTTGTATGCTGCATTTTCTGATAATTCTTAACCTTTCCTATTAATAGTGTTAAACATAAAATTTAAACATGCTGAACTTGTGATTTGGCTTCAAATTCACAATTTGAGTCTTGTCAATATATGTTAGTCAGAGTACTTTTTATTTGGAAACATGATTAAGTATCCCCACATTTCATCCTTGTAAAGAATTAAGAAAACAGAACTAGATGCCTTTAGATTAAGCTTATGGGATAGATTGGTTTTGAACCAAAGATGCTTTGATTACTAATTATTTATGAAAATTAAAGGTCAGATTCTGGCCCGTTGTTTTTATTGCCCACAATACTTATTCCTCTCTAGCATAGTGCTAGATATACTGCAGGAGTTTCTCAAATATATTTTGACCGCTCTCTTACTGTAAAATTTTGGCATAAAACTTGACATGCATGGATTGATTGCAGCATGTGTTAAAATGGTAAATGAGGGGGATTGTCGGATCAGTATGCAGTTGTTCAGATTGTCGGATCAGCATTTATTTTCATCCATTCAATATAGAATTGTAACTTTATGAAAGATTAGATGATCGGACAAAGATAAGAAGAGCCTTGGAAGGAGCAAGTAGAATGAGAAATTTACTAGCTGAAGAAGCTTTTGTTGGAAACTAAGCATTACTGGCTTTGGAAATTAGCACCAAAGAAATTTAGTTTTTGACTAGTACTCTATGCTCTTGTCTAGCTGTCATCACTCTCATTCATTTGCATTCCAAGATCTGCCTATTTTTAATAATTATTAGTAGGTTCCATGGGGTGCTTTTCTTCGGTAGTAGTTCTTCTGTATACTTTATTGGCATTTTGACCAAATTTGCACATTTCCCCTACATTTTGCAGTCCTTACTGAGACCCTCATAAAAGAAAACCTACGGCTTGAGGCTATTGCGTATATATGTGCATTTGATCTTGCTCACAAGTTCCCTCCTTCACGCCTTCTGAATGACCACTTGAAATATTCAAAGAGGAGAATGTACCAGAATTCCAAAAGATCAAATGAGAAACAGGTAACTTCTGCACCTTCAAAGGTGAAGCTGAGTTCCAGCTGCTGTCCCAAATTATATCTTTAAGACTTTAAATCAACTTGCTGGCAGAATTTGACTATAGAACGAGAAATTGCTATTGTGAGAAGGGTCATTGGATGCATTACTGATCACAAGCTTGAATCTCTATATCCACCTGAGAATCTGGAAAAGCACATTTTGCACTTGGAAAGCCAGAAAGACTCGGAAGATAATACAGCCAGAAAAGAAAAGCAGAAAGCAGACAGGAAAGGAACTTTGTCAGTCTCTTCAAACAATGATAAACCACTGCAGGAGTGTGGACTTAAATGTCCGAACATGTCAGCAGAGGCCATAGCAAGCACTTTTGATTTTGATAGTGCTGGTTTCACTCCTCAACCACCACCTCTTGAAAAACCAGTTGGCTTGATTGCTGATCAAGCTGCACCTTGGAGTTTATGGGGCTGCAGTACTTTCCCTGCAGATTCAATCTCATTTGATTGGCAGCGTGGGTGTGCAGTTGCTGATAAGAGGAGCTTGGAGCAGTTCATTGCAACTGGGGCATATGGCAAGGCTGCCTCTGGTAAAACCTTTTTTCTTGTTTTTTTAAATCTAACTTTTATCAAATAAAATCATGATTCTACTCTCTCAACTAGTTTCTATTATTGTTAATTTTTTCTAGTTTGTGATTTAGCATAGAATGTAATAATCCATTGCCTATAACTTGGCAAGATATCTTTGCTGGTTTTCAATTCTTTTGACGGAAAATGTTCACCACGAGTTCAATATGGGTTAATAAGTTTATTTTCTAACCTTATAGAAAGCAGTATCCACCATGCTCAACAGATTGACCAATCTCAATTCGAAAGCTTTCAACCAGATGGCTTTGTTCATTCTGAAGCAACATCGGAGCAGTCAAAAACTTTTTCTTCTAGTTTTGGTATTGATCTACAATCTTATATCACCAGAATGGATGCTAGGGGTTTAATATCGTTTCTATGTGAGCATGTGGAGCATCACGATTTAATGTGCCGTGAAATTTCTGATGCTCTTCAATTGGCCCCGGATCCTGCAAAACTTGTTTTGGATGTATTATCAACTTTTCATGGTCCACATCCATGGAATATACCTCAACGGAAAAAGAAGTCAGGGTGTGTCTTTAATAGTGAAGGCTTGTGCAAAGTGAGAAAGAGTTGCATTCTTCTATTGGAGCAGTTAAGGACGTTTCCATTACAGATTGAACCCCATGTAAATGAAGAAGTTTTGAAGTTGGAGGCTATTTGGAAAGAAAGAATGCAAAAGCACCAGAAAGGTGTGATGGCATATGGTTTCTTGCAGCTGATAGTCACATACAGTCTGATGTCTGCTTATGATGCAAATGAGCTTCTCAGTTATCTGATACTTGCAAGTGAGTATAGACAGTCTCCGGATTTGTGTCTGGCTCTTGGTTTGGCAGATAAGATCCGCGGTTAGTCTACTTTCTATCTGTCTCTCTAAGTTATCATTTCTCTTACTTTTTGGTTGTTTTAGCTGTGACATGAGGTTACTTAATCCTTGTCTTTTCTGCATAGCTATGTTATATCCTCTATAGTTGCATCTTCTTGTAACCCTAATCACTAGGTATAATTTAGGAATTTCCTAAATACTAATATAATTTGAGTGGTTCTTATGGTACAATTTCGGCATATCATACTTGACATGCTACAGAAGTTGTTCGTTGCATCATGTACTCAGATGGTCCATGAAAATAAAAGGACTAAAGGGTTCCTTATTGGTAAATGCATTGAATGTGTTGAAACATCTAAAGGTCAAATGATCAATGAAAGTTAGAAGAAATTTGAGAAGGTACAGTATAATGATTATTTGACAAATACCTTAAAAACTATTGCTGCTAGTTGCTGCAAAGCTCTTTTGTAATTAGCATTTAAAATCAATTCTCCAGAATGTTGAGAACTCTACTGCATAGAAACCCCTTGAATTAAGTATATCTTGTAAGATATTCCAGTAAAAGTTCACGTCATAAAATTTTGATTGGCTTGAAAAATGGTATTAATGTCTGCCACAGTTATTTGGTATTTGTAGTAAATGTCTGATAACTACTCATTCTGTTGCGCTGTTGTCATCACTTTCATCCATTCATAATGCAAATATAGGTGCTTTTATTCTGAGTATTGGTTCTTACTTGACGGCATTCTGATGGCACCTGCAAATTTTGCTTTAAATTTGACAGTCTTGATTGAAACCCTCATAAAAAACAATCAACGGCTAGAGGCTATTGCATACATATGTGCATTTGATCTCATTGACAAGTTCCCTCCCGCACATGTGCTGAAAGTTCACTTGGAATATTCAAAGGAGAGTTTGTACCAGAAGGCCAAATCATCAAACTGGAAATGGGTAACTTTTCTTTTACACCTTTTATTTTATCTTTATACATGCGTTATTAAAGATTAGCTGATAATTGAACTATCATCCTGACTCTCTCTAATTACCTCAATGTGCTCACAGCATCGAAGTATAGATCAAGAGATAGGAATCGTGAGAAAAGTCATAGAATGCATTGCTGATAACAAGCTCGAATCGCTGTACCCACCTGAGGATCTGAAATACCACATCATAAAGCTGGAAAGGCAGAAGGCAGAAAAAGTTGATGCGGCAAGAAAGGAAAAGCAGAAAACAGGCCGGAGAAAACCCTCATTAGTCCCTCCTGCCAATTCAAAACCGCAGCAGGAGTCCGAAAATGCACCAGCAGAGGCGTCAGCAAGCACTTCGACAAATGCTGGTTCAACTTTTAAACTGTCTGCTTTTCAAGTACTAGAAAGCTTCTTCGCTGATCAAGCTGTTCCACGTGGTTTATGGGATATATAATACTTCTTCCTCTGCAAATATGAACATATTAAGTGGTAAACGACATGCAGATATGGCCATTATCGCTGATAACGGGAGCTGAGAATCAGACTGCAATGAGCCATGAGCAACTCAATAAGATTTACTCCTGTCTCGTTTGTTGTTTGCCTTTGGTAGAAGTTTCACTTTGATATATATGAATATATGATTTCTAGGAAAGATCATGGAAACTGGATGGCTAGAATAAAACCAACAGAAGAAAATGCATTTGGTTTACTGTTAAATCATTCTAACTATGCATTTGACTGCTTCATTGTTCAGATTTTGAGCATTGTTATGTCAATAATATAAGTTGCACTTTCCTAAAATAGAATTCCCGTTACTCCAAAAATAGTAGGTAAATGTTTTAAGAAAAATTGTAATGGGCCGAGCCCAAGACAAAGATAGCTTTAAAAAAGTGACAGCCCATAAAAACTTGTTCTCTCGAGAATTCGGCAAGTCATCCTTGGTTAATTACTTAAATGAGGCCCAAATTTTCTTAAGAGCCCAACCAACTCCAAGTAGTTTTCCCTCTCTGAAAATAACTTTTCCTTTCATCACCAAAAGTCAAAACCCAAAACCTAACAAGACGAAAAGAAATTAGAGATGGAAGAAAATCTTCCCTCTCTTTCTTTTTTGCTGTATTTTTTTGATTACTTCGTAAGGTTCAGGGTTCTACAGAATTTAAAATTGGGGGGTTTAGTTTGAGTTGCGTGATGGGGAAGTTATTATGCGATTTAGAAATGGCGGAAGAAAGAAAAGCGAGTTTGAGAAGAACATTTGAAGAGGTTCAAAGTCGTGCTTCTTCGATTCTTTTGCTTAATCATCAATGGAAAGATCTGGAGAATACTTTGGATTCTGCTTGGAGTTATGTCGAAGAACGATTGAAAGAAGTAAACGCAAAAGAAGAAGAAATGAAACAACAGGCTAGCAAACTCGAGGGGGAGATTGAAACAAGGGAGAGATTGGTTATACAACGATTTGAAGAGATTAGGGTTAAAGAAGAGGAATTGGAGAGGAAATGTAGGGATTTGGAGTTGGTAAAAAAGGGTTATGTTGAAAGCTTAAAGCAGAATCAAGTTGAAGAGCTTAAACAGAGAGAGGAGTTGGGGTTGAAAGGGGGTTTTGAGAAACTTTGTCAAGATCTTGAGTTGGAGAAGAAAGAATTCGAAGACCGTCGTAAAAAACTTGAATTTAGTTTAAAACAGTGCGAGCAGCAGTTTAGGAAGTATGAGCAGCAACGTATAGAGCTTAAGTCGACAGAGAAATTGGTTTTTGGTAAACTTGAAGAGATGAAAATGGAAGAGAAGAAGAATCAAGAACGTTTAGATTTGAAGGATAAGCAAATTGAAGTATTAAGTAAGGAACTTAGCAGGAAAAGCCAGATTGAGTTCAATGGAAAAGATTTACAGATTTTTGTTAATGAGAAGTGGGCAAACCATGAATCATTGAGTGGTGAAGTTCTTGTAATTCTAAGATTGGCATTAGATCCTGCAAAGTTTGTTTTGGATGCAATGGAAGGGTTTTACCCTCCATATCTGAAAAAGGGTGAGACTGAGTTTGATGGGGATGTAGTCAAAAGAAGTTGTATTTTGCTATTAGTGCAATTAAGGGAAATCTGCCCTGAAATTAAGCATGATGTCAAGAAAGAAGCTATGAAGATTGCTTTTAATTGGTGTACAAATTTGCAAGTGAATTCAGGGAATTTATTGGAGAGTTTGGGATTCATGCTCCTTTTATCTTCTTTTAGATTGGCAAGTGCTTTTGATGTTAATGTTCTCCTCAATTTCTTTGAGAAGGTTAATCTACATGATCAAGCAGCAAAACTGTTCCGGGACCTTTATGCGGATAAAATTTCTGGTAAATTCCCCAACCTTTCTGTTTCTAAGTTTTAGTGATATCTCTTATCTATCTATATGCAATAGTTAATTTGTTTTTGTAATTTTGTTCCCTCTGTAGTTCACAATTATATTCTTAGAATTGGAAATAGATATAGAATTACAGTCTACTCCATAAATATAGTAAGTGGTAATTAGAAAATTTAGGTTTTGGCTACAAAAAAAATTACGATCATGCATAATGGAAGGTAAGGATTTATTCTTCATGAACATTATCTGCAGTTTTGATGTTGTTACAATATTTAGCAGACTTTGTCCCTAGTCAAGTGGTAAATTGATTCAACTTTGTAACTTTTGTTACATGTTGCAGGGTTTATTCAGAATCTTATAATCCGTAAGCAATATTTCAGGGCAATCAGATATATCTGTGCATTTGAGGTAGTTAATGAGTACCCACCAGTACCAATATTGGAACATTTCTTGAAGCAATCTAAAGCTGAAAATCGAATGAAGAAAAAAAGGCCAAACGAAAAGGTATGCTTTCCTCCCTTGTTGCAATGTTGGTGGCTATTTCCTTTTTGAACCTAAATGCCGTGTGAAGCTAGTTTTGACAATTTGCTTGCAGAATGAGGCTGCAATCAGGAGACTTTCTGACATGAAAGCAGTAGTCAAATGCATCGAAGATCACAAGCTTGAATTTAAATTCTCACTTTTCAAGCTTAACGATCTTAAGAATCAGATTGCAAGTTTAGAAAAAGAATATGTGATGAAGAATCCTGCTTCTCCAACTGGATGCAAATATCTAGATGCCGCCACTGTTTTGCCTAATTCTCCCCTTTCCTCTGCCCCTTCTTCTATTACAGCAGTTGGATCCATCATAACTACTGCCACTGTCCCTGCCCTAGCCTCCAAAACTTCATCACCAATGCAAAGTGGTAGTAAGCATCAAGACACAATAGGATCTGCTGAAGGTGTTTCAGATGCATTGATTGTAACTGCTTCCTCTGTTTCTGGGTTACAAACGCCTGGTCAGCAGCCTACAAGCTTTACCAATCAAGGTATAACTTTTTCTATCGTAGTTACTACTAAATTATTTTAGGTTCCGTGCACTATTAACTGCTATGTGCTTGATCACAAAAAATAGTTGGTGGCGAATGCTCTTTAATTCCCATAGATAGTAGTTGCTTACAAAGATTACATGCACCTTGTTTCATTATAGTGGTAAGTGGCCTTTGTAAGTATGCTCCATCTGTGATTAAATCTAAAAATTATTGGGGACTGTCCAGATTCAGTCTTGTGACAATGCCTCAAGTGAGTTCCTTGAGATAAGTTAAGATCTTTCTTATGCACTTCGCACATCACATGGGCTGGAAACAAAGTTGGAATTTTTACACTTAAAAGGCTAATGAATGAGAAAAGGAAACACATATCTCTTCTCCTGCTATTTTCAATGAATCAAAAGGAACTATACCTTTTTTTATGGTCTTTGACAGATTCACAATTGGATTGCATGGAGACTTCTTCATCTGTAGGTCCTCAGCATGGTCCTAACTATAGTTCCAATGATGTTAAGGGAGAGAGTTTAAGATTGTTATTTGAAAAGCAAAATGATGAAGATTTAGTACATATTGGGATTTCTGCTGCTCTTCAATTAGTACCTGATCCAGCACAGTTTGTTTTGGAGACAATTAATGGTTGTTGGCATTCAAGTTTGGAGGGAAGTAAGCATTTTGACTTGTATTTTACACATGGAAAGATCTTTTTGTTGTTGGATCAGTTAAGGAGAATCTCACCACATATTAGAGCAGAGGTAAAAGATGAAGCGATGAACTTTGCTGTTAATTGGAAGTTAGAATTAGAAAAGAAGACAAGATATTGTTCAGAGGTTACATGTTTTCTGCAATTTTTAGCTTCCTACGAGCTAGCTGCAGCTTTTAAAGCAGATGAACTTCTTGTTCTCTTGGATAGTGATTATTGGTATCAGAAGGCACCTGATCTTTGTCAAATTCTTGGTATGACAACTGCAATCCCTGGTAAAGCCCCCTGCCCCTCCCTCTCAAGTTCCAGTGAGCCATAAATTGTATCATCTGCATTATTTTATGCACCTTCTTATGTTGCTCTCAATTTGTTTTTCATCTGTTACAAAGCACACATTCTAGTATTTCCTTACATTTGACGAGATTGAGATATGCGAACCATTTTTGCAAGTTTGAACTATCTAAGATTATTTTGTCAATATTATGGTACTCTTTTCTTTTCTGATTTAAATCTGATTAAACTTGTCTTCTTCCTTTTAACCAGTATCTCCAAGATTGAAGCAGTTGTGGCTGCACTTCTGCCATTGAGTTTGAAGCTGTAAACCATACATAATAATTACTGAAGAATATGTGTGCGTGTATATATACAAGTGCATCGGATTTTTATGATTGTGTATATTACTTAAATTTGCTTTTGAATAATTTTTGATACTGTTGAATCATAGTTGCCATAGAGATGAAACCTAACTGTTTAAAAGAACTATAAACGGACGCATTGTAGATGGACTCTTTTGACCACTTTGACATGCCAGGGTTATCAGGTTGTTTATATTAGGCTGTTTGAGGTTATCATTTTTGTATCCTAGGTTACGATTTACTACTACGCTCTTCACTTAGGGCATATGTTTCAAATTTAGTGTACAATGGGGTAAAGGTGATGAGAGTTCTGTTTTTCCATGCAGAATTCATTCAAAATTATATTTCAAGGGGGATGTTACTAGAGGCTGTCAAATATATCCATGCCTTGCATATGGTTGAAAGATTCCCACCAATACCTCTTCTGAAAGCCCATTTGCAGCATGCTCAGAAATCTTGCAAGTTAGGGAGGAAAAACAAGAGCATCCCGGGAAAAGTAAGACAACGTTTGTTTTCTTTTCACTACATAATTCCTACTTAAATCATTTGTATCCAACTTGCTTGCAGATTCTTAGCATAACAGGAAGGATTAATGCTGCAAGGGATATACTAAAATGTATAGCAAACTACAACCTCGAATCCAAATATCCTTCCCGTGTTCTCATTGAGTACATTGCACAACTGGAGAAGAGCAAGGCAGAACTGGAATCCAAATACACTGCACAACTGGAAAAGAGCAAGGCAGAAAAACTGCATCAGGCAAGTGGTTCAAAAGTGAAAACTGCCCCAACTTTGAATGAGGATCAGCAAAGAAGGGAAAATAAGCGTCCGCGAACCTCTATAACAAGAGAAGTTCTTCCACATGCTCCTCCTGGTGTAACATTCCCCATTCACCCAATGCAACCGTATCCTCTACTCCCACTGGGATCAATAATGGTTGAAGGCATACCGTATGCGAGTAGAAACACCATGGCCAACAACATTTCACCTTGGTATATTGTCTTTCATTAAACAGACAGCCTCCTTTTTCTGGCCTTGTGGTTGGTTCCACTTGTTCGTCATCTACCAGTTTGGTTATCCCAACTCTCCCGGTAAGTTATAGTTATACATCCATTGATTACTGTGCCTGGTTTGGCTTCTCTATGATATGCCATTTCAGTACATTTTTTGCATGCTCAGATTTTCATAGTTGAAACTAAGGTGAGGAAATAGGAATTGCGAAATATTTCTCTCAAGTTTCTTCATTAAAAATGAGTTTCAGAACTAGATACTCCATACTTCAATGACCTTGCGCATTAGAAATTTGTGTGAATTAAGTTGAAGAACTGAATTAGTTGTGACTTGTAGACGTGGTAGTCCATTTATATGCATTTGCGGGCTAAACGTAGACTTGCAAGCTTTAATAGCAGCTCTAAACAAAGTTTTCTAGCCACCATGCTACGCTAAGCTGATTGAACAAGTCTCTATTTTCTTTTCTTTTTTAATGGATTTATTTTGAAATCGTTAGTGAGAGGGAAGTAAAATACTGATTTATAATTCCTTTTGGCTCTTAATAAAAGAGATTAAGCTCCTAATTCTTTTTTTATCAATAATTAGTAATTCGAAGTACCTTACAAAATTCATCATGGTTGGATAATTTTCTTTACTGTGTCACATAAATAATCAATTCAATGAAAGAAATTCATAAATTTTCAAACATTACTATGCTCTATTATTTTCATATCAGCTTAACTAAAACCAGCCTATTATCCCAAAGGCCAACCAACACTAGTTCTTTTTGAATTGGAGAAATGTGATTCTAAAAATCAAACTTGTACTATCGTCATTCCTTTTGAAATTAAGGTTGTTACCCGCTATCCACATCTTCTTTTAAAGGTGTCAATTGAGAGCAGGTTGGATAGGTTTCATGTTTGGGTCAAAACATTTTTCTAGGTCCTATTGGGGTTACCTGGGTTTGAATCATTCGGGGTTTTGGTCAATCAGGTTTTGGAATAATTGGGTTTAAATCGCAGATCATTTAGAAGGGTTTAAGTCTCGGATCATTTGGATTTAAGATTATGGTCTCGATTCAATTAGAATAAAATCATATACATTATCAATCTGAATTCGAATTAGAATAAAACCATATACATTATCGACTTGGGTTTTCCTAGTTTATAAAATTCATGTCAGATTTTGACAACTATATAAACATATATAGGATTTTTCCTTCCCCTTATCTATACTAATTATAATGTGAAGTCTTGAGAACTCACTTTTTAAAATATTAAAACTACCCATTTGAAAATAAACCACCAAGGATATATATAATAATTAATTTTTATTTATATCATTTAAAAAAACTACCAATTTAAATGTGGTAAAACAGAAAATTACTATAAACTACCTTTTTATTTCTTCTGAGTGCCATAAATCTAGTAAACAAAAAGCCAACTAAATGGGCCAAGAGAGGCCCAAATTTTCTCACGAGCGCAGCCCACTCCTAGATCCCCAATCTTAATTCTTAAGCGGTTCTCCTTTTCCCTCTTTAAATAGGAATCCCTAAACACCTGTATTAATAAGCACACTCCACTTCCATCATCAAACCCAAAACCTAAAACCAGACGACAAAGTGAATCTTCCCTTTTCTTTGTGTTTCGCGTTTTGGTTGTTTTACTCAGTATAGTTTAGTGTTGTACATGGTTTAAACTTGGTGGAGAGTTACTTGATGGGGACGTCATCCGATTTAGAACTAGCGGATTTAAGCAATCTGAGTTTCAGAAGAACTTTTGAAGAGATTCAGAGTCTTGCTTCTTCGATTCTTTCGCTTAATTTGCAATGGAAATATGAGATTGAAAGAAGAGAGAGAATGGCTATGCAACGATTTGAGGATATTAGGGTTAAAGAGGAGGAATTGGAGAGGCAAAGTAGGGATTTGGAGTTGGCAAAGAAGGGTTACGAAGAAGGGTGGAGGGAGATTGAGTTGAAGCAGAAGGAACTTGAAGAGCTTAAACAGAGAGAGGAGGATTTGGGGTTGAAAGAGAAGAGTTTTGAGAAACTCTGTCAAGATTTTGAGTTAGAGAAAAAGGGTTTCGAAGAGCATCGTAGACAAGTTGAAACTTGTTCAAAACAATGCGAGCAGCTATTTAGGAAGTATGAGCAGCAACATATAGGGTTTAAGTCGACAGAGAAATCGGTGAACGATAAGATGGAGGAGGTTAAAAGGAAGGAAGAGGAAGTTGGGTTGAAAGAGAAGGATTTGGAAAAGTGTTTGACAGAGTTTGAGTTGAAAGAGAAGATTTTTGAAGAACGTTGGAGAGAACTTGAGTCTAATGAAAAACGGTGTGAACAGAAATCTGGAGAAGTTAAACTAATGGAGAAATTAGTGAAAGAGCAGCTGGAAATTGTTAGAAGGGAGGAAGAGGAATTTGGGTTGAAAAAGAAGAATTTTGATCAGATTTCTAGAGAGTTTGAGCCAGAGAAAGGAGCAATTTGGGTTAATAGAGCAGCGTTTTGAGAAACTTTTGATGGAGTTTGAACTGAGACAGAAGCAATTTGGGTTGAGAGAGCAGAGTTTTGAGAATCGTTTTAAAGAGTTTGAGTTGGAAGAAAAGCTTTTTCAAGAACGTAGTAGAGACCTCCAAGTTAATCTAAAGCAATATGAGAAGGAATATAAAGAGCTTAAACTGATGGAGAAATTGGTGAAAAAGCAGTTCGAGGAGGTTAAAAGGGAATTTCAGTTGATGGAGAAAACTCTTGAAGAACGTTACGAAAGGCTTGTAGCTAAGGAGAAGCACTGTGAAGAAAGGTTGAGAGAAATTAGTTTGAAAGAGATGAGGGTGGAAGAGTTATTTGAAGAACTCAGGAGAAAGAATGAAGATGTGAAGGTCATGGAAAAATCTGTTAAAGATTTGGATGAGGAGGTCAAAAGAAAAGAGAAATTGATCAAAGAATAGTTTGAGGAGCTTGAGGCAAAAGGAGAGCAATTTGGATTGAAGAACAAACAATTTGAGCAGTCTTCTCTGGACTTGAAGATTAAAGAGACATGTCTTGAAAAGAGTCGTCAGGATCTCGAAGCGAAACAGAGGCATTATGAAGAATGCTTGAGAGAAATCAAATTGAAAGAGAAACAAATAGAAGAATCATCTGAGCAACTCAAGAGAAAATATGAATTACAGTTCAAAGATCTTGAACTCAATGTTAACAAGTGTGAGCAGCAGTGCAAAGACCTTGAATTGAAGGAGAAAAAACTAGCAGAATGGTCTAAAGAACTTGAAATGAAAGACAGGACTCTACATCCTCAAGTGAAACCTGAGTGCATTGCGCAACTGGAGAAGAGCAAGGCAGCACTGAAATCCAAATACACTGCACAACTGGAAAAGAGCAAGGCAGAAAAACTGCATCAGGCTGGTGGTTCAAAAGTGAAAACTGCGCCAACTTTGAATAAGTATCAACAGAGAAGGGGAAATAAGCGTCCGCGAACCTCTATGAGAAGAGAAGTTCTTCCACATGCTCCGCCTAGTGCAACATTCCCAATGCAACCATATCCTCTACTCCCACCAGGATCGATAATGGTAGAAGGCATACCGTATGTGAGTAGAAATACCATGGCCAACAACATTCCACCTTGGTATGATGTCTATCATTAAACGGAGTGCCTCTTTTTTCTGGCCTTGTGGTTCCACCTGTTCGTCATCTACCAGTTTGGTTATCCTAAGTCCCCAGGATCTTTTTGCAACTTCGGTAAGCTATAGTTTTTTATCGATTGATTACTGTTCCTAGTTTTGCTTCTCTATCATATGCCATTTTATTACATTTTTTGCATGCTCGATTTTCAGTTTAGGCTATTATAGTTGAAAGTAAGGTGAAGAAATAGGAATGGCGAAATATTTCTCTCAAGTTTCTTCATTAAACATGAGTTTCAGAATTAGTTACTCCATAATTCAATGACTTGCGCATTGGAAATTTGTGTGAATATGTTGAAGAACTGAATCAGTTGTGACTTGTGACTTGTAAGTAGTCCATTGATATGTATTTTCGGGCTAAACTTGGACTTGCAAACATTAGCAGCCCTAAACAAAGTTTTCTAGCCACCATACTATATGCTAAGCTAATTGAACAAGCCTTAGTGGATACTTATTTATATTATGTTCTGATATGTTAAATAAGCTCCTTATTAGTGCCTTACAAAGAAAAGAATTTAAAGCCTTAAGAGCTTCTAGATCAGGACCTCAAATCCCCATTCTTAATTATGATGATGACTGTTTTATTTTTGCTAAAAATGATGCTCAAAATTGTTTATCTTTAGAACAAGTTCTGGATGAATACTGGACAATCTTTAAACTTAAACAAATGCACACTTACCTTCTCCCCTAATGCTACTGAAATCTCTAAATTATCCACCACAGAATTCTTTCAAATACCAGCCCTTAATACTCAAGATATCTATTTAGGTCTTCCTGTTTTTTCAGGTAGAATTAACAAGCTAATTTTCCAAGCCTTAGTGGATAAATTTAAAAGCAAAATAAGTAACTGGTATAACAAGTTTTTGTCATATGCAGGAAGACTAACCCTTATAAGAGCTGTTTTAACTTGGTTCCTATATATACTCTATCTGTTTTCTTATTGCCTTAGTATCTTGTTAATGAGTTGAATAATTTAATGAGGATGTTTTTGTGGAATCCTAGTAATAGAACCAACAAAGCATCTCTGGTTAATTGGAATATTTATGTTCTGCCAAAACAACTTGGAGGTCTTGGACTTCATTCATTAAAAGAATTTAATTTAGCATTACTCTCTTAAGATTGTTTGGAAACTGATGCATAATCCTGAATCCATTAGTTACAAAGTATTGGAGAAAAAATATTTTCCTAGGCTCCTACTAAGAGAATAGCTTCATGCTTTTGGAAAGGTTTACATAAATGTATTCCTCTAATAATAGAAAAATATGGGTTGGAGAGTTGGAAATGGAGATTTAATCAACATCTGGGAAGATAAGTGGATTAACAATAATAGTTTATCAGATGTTATCATTACACAACCTCCTTCTCACTTAATTGATATGAAAGTAGGGGATTTAATTGATACTGACTCCCATACTTGGAATCTTGAGCCTATTCTTTCTTACATCCCTCTTATAGTGCAACAACAAATTATTGGCTATTCCTATTTCTTCTTCACCTTGTATTGATAAGCCTATCTGGTTACTTCATAAAACAGGATGTTGTACCACTGCTTCTTTATATCACCATCTTAAACCTAACTTACCCTGTCTCCCCTGGCACTATCTCTGGAAAATCAAAGCTTTGCCTAGAGTTCTATTCTGTATATGGCTTTGGGCACATGCTAGATTACCTACTGGAGTTGAATTGTTTAGGAAAAAGGTAATTCCATCAGCCCTATGTCACTTATGTCAACAGGCTCCTGAAGATATTACTCATATATACTTTACCTGCCCATTCTATAGGGATTTTTGGAGAGATTTTGATTGGCATTGGAACCCAATTGAACTTAATATTGTGCTACTTCTTAAGAAACTTCATAACCAACATCTTTATAGTCAGTTTCTTAATACTAGGGTTCCTCATAACGGATTAACGGTCTGTCGGTCTTTTTACTTTGGCAAATTTGGAATGAAAGGAATGCTTCTTTATCTGACAATAAACCTTTAAATGTTAACTCCAGTCTGTTAAAGATTCACTCTGTTAAAACCTGCTGCTGCCACAGAACATTCACGGTGGAGCAACAGCCCTCCTCCTGTTAAACATTTGAATTGAGCTTAAAGACTCAGATTCAACAATGACAATGAGATTAGAAATTTGCTTCATTGCTATCTTTTTGTTTATAGGGAATGTAATCAGGTAGCTGATCTCCTTGCAAGAAAGGCCGTAGAGACAAAATCATCTGATGTAGTATATACTGTTCAGCCTTTCTTTGATCACCTTTTGTATGTGTAATGGGGTCACTCCCCGAATGATCAATTCTGCTACAACATGTACCCCTCAGATTTTATCTAAATAAATAAAACTATCCTGCTGTTTTGTGCCAAAAAAAAAAAGCTGATTGAACAAGCCTGTATTTTCTTTTCTTTTTTAATGGATTTTGAATTCATTAGTAAGAGGGAAGTAAAATACTGATATATTTCCTCTTTGCTCTTAATAAAAGAAATTAAGCTCCTAATTCTTTTTATCAATATTACTCCTGATACAAAATTCTTTTTATCAATATTAGTAATTCGAAGTACCTTACAATATTCATCATGGTTGCATAATCTTCGTTACTGTGTCACATAAACAATAAACAATCAATTCAATAGGAGAAATTCATAAATTTTCAAAGATCATTTTGCTCTTTTATTTTCATATCAACTAACCTTTCTGCATGTTCGACGAGGTGCTAATGAATTAGCACATATATTAGCCCATATTGATTGTCATCTTAATGCTAGTCTTGTGTGGTCTGAAGATCTTCCTCAAAACGTGATGCTTGACAGAGGTTTTTAATAACCTACCTCCTTTTCACTAAAAAAACTAATAACACTAACCTATTTATCCCAAGAAGCCAAGAACTGGAGAAATGTGATTTTAAAAATCAAACTTGTACTATACGTCCTTCCTTGTAAATTATAAGATTGTTTCCCGCTATCCACATCTTCTAAAAGTGTCAATTGAGAGCATGTTGGATAGGTTTCATGTTTGGGTGAAAAACATTTTTCTAGGTCATATTGGGGTTATTTGGGTTTGAATCATTCGGGTTTTGGTCAATCAGGTTTTGGAATAATCGGGTTTGAGTCTCGGATCATTTGGATGGATTTTAACTTAAGCATATCATTCGGATTTAAAGTTCTTTGTGTTTATGGTCTCGATTCAATCAAGTTTCAACTTATTCGAATTCGAATATGGATATAAATCTTGGGTTAATCGGAATTCGAATTAGACAATTAGGTCATATACCTTTTATGATCAAAATTGGGTTATCCTATTCATAGAATCTGGATGATTCAACTTGGATCGTGCGCACTTGTGTTTGGTGAGTGAGTTTACCAATGGAGACGGCTGCGTACGCAAGGTCTCAAACCTGAATTTGGATGATTCAATTTGATCGCGCACCTGTGTTTGGCGAGCGAGTTTACATTGACAGCTGCATACGTAAGGTCTCAAACCTGAAAAGTCAGGTACCACTTAATCCAATCCCAGATTGGTAATTCAAGTAGGATTTTTTTTTTTTTTTCCAAATTCAAGTAGGATTTTGACAACTATAGATATAAACTCCACCAACAATTAGGATTTTTCCTTCCACTTATAAACAAAAAGCCAAGTAAATGGGCCAAGAGAGGCCCAAATTTTCTCACGAGCACAGCCCACTCCTAGATTCCCAATCTTAAGCGGTTTTCCTTTTCCCTCTTTAATTAGGAGTTCCCCTAAACACCTCTATTTAAAAATAAAAAGCACTCCACTTCCGTCATCAAACCCAAAACCTAAAATCTAAAACCAGACGACAAGAGAATCTCCCCTTTTCTTTGTGTTTCGCTTTTTGGTTTTTTTAGTCAGTATAGTTTAGTTTGTACATAGTTTAAACTTGACGGGATTTGGTTTGAGTTACTTGATGGGGACGTCATCCGATTTAGAAGAAGCAGATTTAAGCAATCTGAGTTTGAGTAGAACTTTTGAAGAGATTCAGAGTCGTGCTTCTTCGATTCTTTCGCTTAATCTGCAATGGAAAGATGAGATTGAAAGTAGAGAGAGAATAGTTATGCAACGATTTGAGGAGATTAGGGTTAAAGAGGAGGAACTGGAGAGGCAATGTAGGGATTTGGAGTTGGTAAAGAAGGGTTACGAAGAAGGGTGGAGGGAGATTGAGTTGAAGCAGCGGCAAGTTGAAGAGCTTAAACAGAGAGAGGAGGATTTGGGGTTGAAAGAGAAGGGTTTGGAAGAGCGTCGTAGACAAGTGGAAATTCGTTCAAAACAGTGCGAACAACTTTTTAGAAGGTATGAGCAGCAACAAATAGGGTTTAAATCGACAGAGAAATCGGTGAAAGATAAGATGGAGGAGGTTAAAAGGAAGGAAGAGGAAGTTGGGTTGAAAGAGAAGGATTTGGAAAAGTGTTTGAGAGAGTTTGAGTTGAAAGAGAAGAGCTTTGAGAAGAATTGCGTGGATTTTAAGTTGGATAGAAAGATTTTTGAAGAACGTTGGAGAGAACTTGAATTTAATGAAAAAAGGTGTGAACAGAAATCTGAAGAAGTTAAAGTAAAGGAGAAATTAGTGAAAGAGCAGATGGAAATTGTTAGAAGGGAGGAGGAGCAATTTGGGGTGAAGAAGAAGGATTTTGATCAGAGTTACAGAGAGTTTGAGCAGAGAAAGGAGCAATTTGGGTTAATAGAGCAGCGTTTTGAGAAGGTTTTGAGGGATTTTGAACTGAAACAGAAGCAATTTGGGTTGAGAGAGCAGAGTTTTGAGAATCGTTTTAAAGAGTTTGAGTTGGAAGAAAAGCTTTTTCAAGAACGTAGTATAGGCCTCCAAGTTAATTTAAAGCAATATGAGAAGGAAAATAAGGAGCTTAAAGTGATGGAGAAATTGGTGAAAAAGCAATTCGAGGAGGTTAAAAGGGAATTGGAGGAAACTGGGCTGAAAGAGAAGCATTTGAACAATCGTTTAAGTGAATTACAGTTGATGGAGAAAACTCTTGAAGAACGTTACCGAAGGCTCGTAGCTAGAGAGAAGCACTGTGAAGAAAGGTTGAGAGAAATTAGTTTGAAAGAGAAGAGGGTGGAAAAGTCATTTGAAGAATTTGAATTAAAATCTAAGCAATTTGAGGAGAGATCTAAAGAGCTTAGGTTGAAGGAGAAATTGATCAAAGAAGAGTTTGAGGAGCTTGAGGCAAAAGAAGAGCAATTTGGATTGAAGAACAAACATTTTGAGCAGTCTTCTCTAGACTTGAAGATAAAAGAGACTAGTCTTGAAAAGAGTCGCCAGGATCTCGAAGCAAAACAGAGGCATTATGAAGAATGCTTGAGAGAAATCAAATTGAAAGAGAAACAGTTAGATGAATCATCTGACCAACTCAAGAGAAAATATGAATTACAGTTCAAAGATCTTGAACTCAATGTTAGGCAATATGATCAGAGATTCAAGGAGTTGAAGATGAATGAGAAATTGGTTAAAGATCAATTGGAAGAGCTTGAAACCAAAGTGGAGCAGCATAGGTTGAAAGAGAGGCATTTTGAGCAGTGTTCAAAGGATTTTGAGTTGAAAGAAAAGTGCATTCAGAAACGCTATCACGAGCTTGAAGCGAAAGAGAAGCATTATGATGAATGTTTCAGAAAAATCGAGTTAAGAGAAAAGGAGATTGAAGAGTTATCGGCAGAATATAGGAGAAAGTATGAACAACAGTCCAAAGATCTTGAGTTCAATGTTAACAAGTATGAGCAGCAGTGCAAAGAGCTTGAATTGAAGGAGAAGAAACTAGCAGAATGGTCTAAAGAACTTGAAATGAAAGACAGGACTCTTGCTTCTGCTCAAGTGAAAACTGAGCCAGCAGATGGTTTCTTGACTAAATTTTCCTTGGATCATTCTTCACCAGCACATCTCCGCTTTGTTGTAAATATGGATGGAAAGGATTTGCAGATGTTCTTAAATGATCGCTGCAAACAGCATGGTTCAATTGGCCCTGAAGTTGCTATGGCTCTTCGACTTTCACCAGACCCTGCAAAGCTTGTCTTGGATGCAATGGAGGGGTTTTACCCTCCACATCCGAATAAGGGAGGCCCAGGGTTTGATCTTAATATTGTCAGAAGGAGTTGCATTCTCTTGTTAGAGCAATTGATGAAACTTTCATCCGAAATAAAACCTCATGTCAGGAAAGAAGCTATAAAGCTTGCCTTTGATTGGATAACAAAAATGAGGGCAGAGCCAAACCACTCATTGGAGGTTTTGGGATTTCTGCAGCTCTTGGCCTCTTACAGATTGGCAGATGTTTTTGATTCTGATGAGCTTCTTAATTTTTTGATGTCTGTTGCTCAACATCGTCAAACTCCTGAATTATTCAAGGTTCTTGGTTTGGGAGAGAAGATCACGGGTAAGGTCTATAAAACCTTTTGACTTAACTACATGCATGGCTACTATCTAATAATTATTTGAGTTTTTTTTCTTTTATAGTTACCATGTATACCTCCCTTTGAGTATTAACAACTTTTATTATGGTGTTGCATTGCTGATTTTATGCATACATAGTTTATATGTTATCAATAAAATGAAATTCAGTTGTAGTGAAACTGTTTGTTTTGTATGAGGGTCTGATGGAACTTGTAACTTTGATTACATATCTGACAGGTTTCATAACTAAACTGGTTGCAAGGAAACAGCATATAGAGGCAATTAGATTTATTCATGCTTTTGAACTGTTTGAGGAGTTTTCACCAGTACCCTTATTGCAAGATTACTTGACTTATTCGAAGGCGGCAACTAAAAGAACTAGAAGGGGAAATAAAACCCCTCAAGCACAGGTCTGTTTGCCTTTTTCTCTTAATATTTTGAATCCATACTACTATATTGAATTTTAAACCATCTGACGTGTAAAATTAACCAACAGAATGAGGCAAGGAGCAAAAGAATAGCTTATCTGAGGGCTGTTGTCAAATGCATTGAGGAGCATAAGCTTGATACTCAGTACAACCTACCGCAGAACCTTAAGGACCTTAAAAATCAAATCAATTCTCTTCAAAAGGAAAATGCAAGCAGAAATTTTACCTCCCGAAATACTAACCCTCCCTTTTGCCCTGCTCCTTCGACCCCATCCCCGTCAAGGCAGCCTACCAGCAATAAGCAATCACAAGCATTGGTAGTTACAGAAGTTGCTGGAGATGCCTATGTCAGTGCTGATGCCACAACAAATGTTTCCTCAATGAAAAAGCCAGTGAAGGTTCTGAAAAGTTCCAACCAAGGTAAGCATTTTTGAGCATATTAGCTGGACACTCGTATGTTTGTGCATTTATATTTGTTGCTTTAAGGACCTAGTTACATTGATGTGTAAGTGTTTTTGTTTGTGGTGCCGTTAGTGATTGGAGTTTATGCCAAGAAATGACTGCAGTTTCACTTGGCAATACATTTCTTCATATTGACTCTCAGGAACAAATGCTAGTCCCAAGTTTTGTGATAGTGGTTAGTTTAGATTCATTAGCAATCATACTGATTTCAGCATTACAAAAGCACATTTAGACATCTGAGGGATATAAATATCAGCCCAATAAGTTAGACTTATGTCCTTGATTATTGTTCCTTGTGCTCATGACTTTCTTGTTTGAAGTCTTGTCAGTTCCCATGTTGATCTTGTGTAAAGGAACATTTGATTTTTCTTATTGGCTTCATGATCTAGTTACTTCTGTAGGAAAAGGTAAAGCTTTTAAGCAGTGTCACTCATTTTTGTGTTCATTGTTTAGTTACTTTAGTCGTACAAACAAATTGTGTCGTCAACTTGTCATCAGGTTTCTTGAGGGTTTTTTTTTGGTCATTTTATATGAATCTCCCTCAGGCCTCAACTATGAACATCTCTTATTTCAGTCTTCATAGCCATTACTTCCTTTATTCCTCTGATGCATATGTTGTAACTCTATAAAATTGCATGCTCTGTACAAAGTCGTAGCTATTAGTGTAATTAAGGGCTTAAGGCATACTCCTATCCCAGGCTATAAGGCACAATGCACTTCAGCTAGAATGCCTTGCATCTTTTTTAAGTGAGGAATCTTTATCCTTACTAAGGTGCAGATGGCCTGGGTGAGTGCCTTGAAAGAATTTTTTTTAGGGAAAAGAACGTTGTAAAGTGTTTTCTTAATTTCTATGAGTTATATTTTAAAATGACAAGATTGACCTTCTACTTGAATTAAAAATGGTATATATTTTTATTAATAACAACTTCTTGCTGGAGGTGGAAGTGAAGGCAACTTAGAGCTTGAGTTTAGTGATGAATTTTATTTCTTTGATACTGGATTGCTTTAGTAAATTTTAGCTAGAGTTCATACATTTTTTGAGTGATGATCCTACGGTCTTGAGTCCGTGGGAGTTATCACGCAATCAAGGCTAAATCATACATATAATCATATATTCAAATGAATTTTAGTTTATAGAGGTAGTATTTTTAATGAATTTTTGTTTGAAATGTGATTTTTTTTATTTATTGGGGTAGAAGTTTAAAATAAGTTAAGTATCAAACGGATTTTTCATTTGTTCATTTAAGGACATTCATAATTAAGATATGATTTTAACATGAAGTTTAGCCCCAAATAAAGTTTTTTATTTATTTTATGAGTGGATATGTACTTCTAGCCATTGATTATGGTAGGGTTTCAGAATGGATATATATGATTATGTGCACGATTTAGCCTCGATTGCGTGGTAACTCCCACGGAGTTGAGTCCATAGAATCATCACTCACATTTTTGTGTTGGAGGTGTAGGAAAGAGGGGTGTAAACAAGTCAAGCTACTTGAGAGTTACTCAGGCTTTGACTCAGTGAATACTCGAGTTCGACTTGTTTATTGTTGAGCCAAGCTTGAGCTTGAGTTCATTCAGTAATGAGTTAAGCGAGTTCAAGTTTCATAATACTCGACGTAAACAAGTCAAGCTACTTGAGAGTTACTCAGGCTTTGACTCAGTGAATACTCGAGTTCGACTTGTTTATTGTTGAGCCAAGCTTGAGCTTGAGCTCATTGAGTAATGAGTCAAGCGAGTTCAAGTTTCATATACTTGACTTGAGTGCTTGCGACGCTTCGTATTTCTACATATTCTTCTATATTTTTCATGTCAATTCTAGCTCGAGCTTGAGTTGAGCTTCTGATATGAAAGGCTAATTGCTCAAATTGGTCCCTAATGTTTGCAAAAATATTTAAGTATGGGTCTAACCTTCTAATTTGGTTAATTAAGTCCCTAACGTTTCAAAATCGGCTCAAATCAGTCCCTAGAGTCAATTTAAGTCCCTAACGTTTTGGGGTTTATTAGGCTGTCAATTTGACGCTAAGTCCCTAACGTTTTGGGGTTTATTAGGCTGTCAATTTGACTTCATGGACTGATCTGAGCTGATTTTGCAACGTTACTAATTAACTAAATTAAAAGGTTGGGCCCTTATTTGAGCATTTTCGCATACATTAGGGACAAATTTGAACATTTAGCCAATATGAAATAATAATAATTGAGTCAGCCTGCTGTTGGATCGATTCAGGTTAGGTAGATCAAGATGAAGGACATTGGCTTTTTAAGACATGAATAGAATGCTATGAAATGGAGTATATGATTAATTTCATTTAGAAGTCCTTGTATTTTTTTTTCTTATATAAGAAATTAATGAAAAGTCATAGCCATCCCATATGAAGATATTGGGGAAAAACTAAATGGATAATTATTTGATACATTGACGGTGTAAATTTTGGACTCTACAAGTGGGGTGAGTAGTTGACACATACCCATTTTCAGAATTAGTTTTGTTTTTAAAATTCAAAACTATTCCATAAAGGACACATGTCAACTTTAACCCCGCATGTGTACTTTGCTAAACTCCACTGACGGTATATCATATATAAATCGAAACTAAATTGATGTTAATCCTATTTATCTAAACTTTTAAGTGACCAACTCTGTCCTTGGAATCCTCGCTATAGCAAGAAGGTTTCCTCTTGTAGTTACAACTGCAAATACTTCATCAATGCATCTTTATATTGATACTAATAATTGTATAAGACTAAGTCTTTGTTCCCCTTTGCAGTTTATTTAAGTTGGTTATGTCCTTGTTGACCTCCGTTGCAGCAATTTGCTTGAACTTAACGTTTCCGTTATATATTACAGATTGTAAGACTGATTCTAAATTGCCACCTAGTCGCCTTGGAGAGCAGCGGGAGGAATCAAATTCCAGACAGTTGCAGCAGCAAGGCGGTGAAAACAAACATGGTTCCACAACACAAGTAACCAATCCCTCATCAACAGCTGCAACTGCTTGTCCTGCTAGTGCCATCCCCAAAATTCAACCGAAGGAGGAGCATCAAAGTAAGCGTCCTCGAAGATATTATAGTTTGTCTGGCTTTCCCATTACAAATATACCAATGAACCGCGTCCATGATGGAGCTATACATTCTTATAGTACTTGGAAGGCCTTTGCAGGACCTGGTGATTGCAATGCCTAATGAATGCATTGCCAGCCTGTTGATTGTTGGTGGCCAATGCCTTGAAGTGGCTTAAATAGGACCTTAGGCCAATGCCTTTTAGTTTTAGTGGCTGTAAATAGGACCTTAGTGCAATTTGTGTATATAGATGACAATTAAAAGAAAAGATCTCTGAATGACTAGATGATGTAGAATTTTCTTTTTTTCTCATATGTCCTACCATATGATTCATTGTTCTGTCATGCATGAACAGCCTTCACATGTTACTGACCTGTGAGAAAGGGTAACATTTTGCCTAAAATTACTTTTTCTATGAACTACAATCGTGATACAACATTTTGTGAAGATCCACAACTTACAAGTGTGGGTTTTAGTTGGCGTCGCAAAATTCTGTATTGTGAGTGATTGATAATTTTGTGTGGTAATTATTGTAGGTAAAATGTTCTCATAAAAATAATGTTCAAATTGTAGACATTTTTTGGTCAAGATCGGTCGAATCATAAACTATTCTGGTCAAAATCGCTACCCTTTTAAATTCCAATTCGGATATCTAAAAAAACAAAAATCTATAATTTGGTCAATTCCAGTACCAAAAAAATAATAATAATAATTTGGTCAATTCAACTCCAATTGAAAGTTCCGGCCATAAAATTAAAAAATAAAACTCTAATTAGAAGTTTACTATCTTTTTTTATATAAAAAAATAATAGGTTTAAATACCCTTTTGCCCCTTTACTTTTAAAAAAATGAATATTTTACCTAATTTTCTTTTTTCTTTTTTGAAATTTTACTCCCTTACCTTTCAAATATAGGACTATTTGTTTCAAATTTTAACGGATTAACGACATTGTCAATTGACTGACATGGCTTTTCCATGTTAGCCGCATATGGCCCCAAAAGACGAGAAATTATTAGGTGGGACGGACCCACCACGTCATCTATGAGACCAACCAATGATATTAAGACAATTCATCAATTTTCTAAAACCATATCCCAATAATATCTCAAATCTGGGAACTTACCCTTTATAGAGGATTTATTTTAAAAGGGGGCTAAACCTTGGGCTAAAATCGTGCCTAAATTTAAGGAGGTCATTTGACATGGCAAGATTCTATTGGTTAGTCCCATGGATGACCTGGTGGGTCCATCCCACCTAATAATTTCTCCCAAAAGACGGTTAAAAAATCTTTTGTGGCCACATGCGGTTGACGTGGAAATGCCACGTCGGCGTCACACTAACAAACAAATGGAGCTAGAGGTGACCACGAACCTAGATTGTTCATCTGAAACCGAACTGTAATGTTTGGAACCGGAACCGAATGGGAACCTTACTGTCCATTTTTCAATATTTAGAAAATATATATAATAATGAATCTTACTGTTAGAAGGTTCCAGTTCAGTTCCATATTTGTGAAATTGGAACTGGAATCGTCTATTGTTCAATATTTAAAAAATATATTTTAGTATTTTATGTTTAATATATATAATAATGAATAATGATGTATTATATATAATATATGTTTAATACTTTTTTTAGATCAAATAATCACTTTTATTAGTATTCAATAATTAGAGACCAGGAGGAATAATCCCGCACCATACGATTATCCAGCTCAATCGTAGCTAGAAAATGCGCCAATACATTGGCTTCCCTAGTTACAAATTACAAACAAATAAATTACAAAGAAAACTCACATTCCGTGAGAGTAGAACCGAAGAAATAAATTACAAAGAAAACTCACACAAACAAATAAATTACAAAGAAAACTCACATCCCGTGAGAGTAGAACCTAATACCTCATGGTCCAGGTATACTAATACTGGAATTAAGAGTCCAACACTCTACCATCAGGCCAAATGCCCGATGGTATGTTTAATACTTTTTTAATTAAAAAATTTATATTTTCAATACATTATAATTATATACATTTTTATTATGATTAATCTAATTTTTGACTAAAAAATATTTTTATTTAATATATGTAATTTATTTAATAATAATACAATAATTTTTTTAGAAATTAAAAATTATAATATATAACTAAAATAATATAAATATATTTAAGAATAAGAAAATAAAATATATAAATTTTTAAATTTTATTTAGGAAAGGGAAAAAAAGGTAAGGTTCCAATTCTGAATCGGGAACCGTCTGGAATCGGAATCGAACCTTAATCACTACGATTAAGATTCAGTTCCTATGTTTTGAGGAATCGAACCGCGGGCACCCCTAGACGGAGCCGTTTGGCTTCTGTTAAATTTGGGGCAAAGTGTCTCACTAAAAAGGAAAGGGGACATTTAAGCCATTTAAGCCAAAATAATAGTAGCATTTTAGAAGGATTGGAATATATGTTAGGTATTTGAATTTGTGGTATAAGGCATTCGATTTAAGACTTATACATGTCTTTATTGATAGGTGATTAATTTTGAAGTAATTTTTTTTTTAAAAAAAGAAAAGTCAATTAATTTTCAAAAGATTTAGTGGCTAATGCTGATCTTTAGGTGACATAACTTCCCTTAATAAGTTTTTGTCAATCCCCACCCCTCCAAATCCCCCCACCCTAATTTTCTTTGTTCCAAAAAAAAAAATCCCCCCACTCCCCAACCAACCAAATATAAAAAAGAAAATATGTTTAAAAAATTGTTGAATTAATTAAATAAATAAAGGTCCATCTCTTGGCCAAAATCTTTGAATAAAATAAATTAAGGTCCATGTCTTGGCCACTAGACTAGGCCAAGAGGTTGGGGAGCTGATTAGAGGCTGAGGCAGCGTGACAGCGTCCGCTTCTAGTCTATGCAAACTAAATAATAATAATAAATAATATAATAATAATGTAAAAAGTTGATTTAATGTGAAAAATGAAAAATTTGTTTATATGTTTTGATTTGAATTGAATGTAGTCAATCACCTTTTTGTTTAGTAGTAATAATGTTTGGCTTTGAAAATTGGATGGTTTAGGATGGACATTGTGGATATACACCATTCACCAACCAAGTTCCAAGTTTCTTAAATGACAAAGACTTTAAAATGGTCTAATGGTCTTTTAATTTCACCTACTACGCCCAACCCAAGCCAACCAATCATGGCAAAACCCAAACCTTATAATCTACCAAATCTCTCCAACTCGGAGTCGGACCCATATATCTCTAAATCACTATCAAAGCATCATCTTTCAGTCGTCATGATATATAAAAAATTTATTTATACTAAATATAACTTGTCAAAACTTGGACACCTACAATTTGCCACATATTTTATAATGTTACAACTCTTGGTAAATTAAAAATTTTCTTTATAAATAGCAACTATCTGATTAATTTAAAATCGAGTTACATTAGATGTTAAATAAATAAGAAAAACTCTCTTGACATTTATTTACTTTAACAACAATACCTAAATCCGTATTTAAAAAAAAAAGTACTATTAATCTCCACCCACAAACTTTAAACGTTTGGTTTTTATAATGTTGGGGTTGAGACTTAGAGACTTGAAACTCTACACAAAAACTATATAAAAATGGAAATAGCTTTGCCAATAAGTATTTATTGCTGCAATGCCTTCTACTCCTATCCCTCTCCCCCACCAAACCTTATCTAATCTAATCTAACTGGGGTTAGGAATTTAGATTATTGCTTAATCTGAATAAGGGGCAACTTGTTGGGAATTTTTTTGATTAAACAATCATTTTGCCCTCTGAACTTGTAGCGTTTAGACGTTTTGTCCCCCAAACTTCAATCTTGGACATTTTACCCCCTGAACTTCAATTTTGGGACGTTTTGCCCCCTCAATTTAACGGCTCCGTTAAGTCGCTGAACCCACGTGGCATTGCCACGTTGGACCAAACTGCTGACGTGGCAATGCCACATCAGCGACTTAACGGAGCCGTTAGGTTGAGGGGGCAAAACGTCCCAAAATTGAAGTTTAGAGGTAAAATGTCCAAAATTGAAGTTCGTGAGGCAAAACGTCTAAACGCTACAAAGTTCAGGGGGCAAAATTGTAGATTAGTCGAATTTTTTTCCCCTTCTATATATATGCATATGGCAATCGCAATTTCTTAAGCATAGATAAAGAAATAAACAAATATTGGCTGGCTTTGTTATTTTATTTGGTTTACAGGTGTTTTGACAGTTTTGTTGTTTTACTTACTTCAAGAAAGACAGAATCCTTGGATTCAAGTTCAGTGTTCAGACTTTTTTGACCTTTTCCTTACATTACATGTCAGCCCCCTCTCTTTCTGTCTCTCTTCCTCTGTTGGAAAAGTTTTCTCTCTTTAATAAACCACCTATAAATACATGTGCCAACTACCTATATATGAAACCAAATTTCTCTCTGCATTCTGATTTCTGCACGTCTTCTTCATTCTGTTCTCAAATTTTAACCCTCCTTTCTGTTTTTTAGATCTTTTGCCGAAATGGGTAGTCTCGAAATTCATTCAACTAAGATATGTGCTCCATTAATGGCTGAATCAGTGGAGCAGATGGTTAAGGAAATGCACCAGGCAAAGGCTGAAAGTGCACAGCTTGTTGAGATTAGGTTGGACTGTATCAAGAATTTCCAACCTCACAAGGATATTCCATTCATCATCAAAAACAAAACTTTGCCTGTGATCATGGTATATAGGTAATCACTAATCAACTCAACTGTGTTTTTTTTTTTTTTTTATCATTTTTTTTCTTCAAGTTAATTTCTTTGTCTTGGGTTTGTTGGGTGAATTTTGGTTTCAGACAGTGTCAAAAACCAAAATGAAAGGTCTTATGAGGTCTATTACTGTTAGAGTTTGAAAATTGCCTTTTTGTATTTAACAGATTCTTCTGTGTTCCCTTGTTGATTAGTAGGTCCCATCATTATTGCATTTTCCCTTTTTAAATGGATATAGCCCATAAATTTAGAATCAGAAAGTTCTTATCTTTCCCTGCTTTAATTATAATATAGTAACAAGCAATTACTCTTTTTCATACATTGGAAGGTTTTTGCATGCAATTAAAACCTGCAATAAATTGTGTACAAGGATGAGTTTCGATTTGGTGACTTTGAGGCAGGCCAGAGCATTTTGAAATGAACACATCAAAATGGCTTTAATCATGTCTTTATTTGGCCTGTGGATGCAATATCAGAGACATTTCTGGAAACATAGAGGAAAAATATATGACTTTTTGGAGTTTCTATAAAGTTTATACTTTTCTGTATGAAAGTTGCGAGAGTGGAATTTGGGGGAGGGGGAGGGAGAGGGGTGTTTGCAGTTCCATGTATGAAGTTATTGGTAATTTATAAAGTGGCTAATTGCCCTTTTCTTCAGACCTAAATCGGAAGGCGGTCAGTATGAAGGAGATGAGCACTTGAGGCTGCAAGCACTTTGTTTGGCTAGAGAATTGGGAGCTGATTATATTGATTTTGAACTCAAGGTAGTCATTCTAATTTGTTTTTCTTTCTTTTTGGTATTATTCCACTCTTGATTATTGCAAATTATTGTAAGTTTCTAGTTCTGTCAATCTTTCTGCATCTATATATTTTTTGAATGAGTTATTTATTTCTTTGAATTCTCTTTAGTTTATCTTATTTGCATATTGTGTGATTGTCTAGGTGGGTTCTGATCTTATTCGGGAACAGAAAATGAAGAGCAAGGGTGCTACCAAATTTATTGTGTCATATCACATAAATGGTGTGACCCCTTCAGATCAAGACTTACGCAAACTTGCTGACAGCATTAGAGCTACTGGAGCAGATATAATCAAAGTGGTTGCAAATGTAAATGATATCACTGAGCTATCAAGAATTTTTCATTTGTCTTCTCGTTGCCAAGTATGGAACTCTAACTCTATGGTCTCTTCCTTTGAATATGTGCAGATCAGTTGTAAAGACTGTAACTATGGTATAACATTATCAAATACTACTATTTATCTGTAGGTGCCAATAATTGCTTACTCTGAAGGAGAAAGGGGTCTCATAAGCCAGCTATTGTGCCCAAAATATGGTGGCTTTTTAGCTTATGGATTGATTGATGGGCATTCAGTTCCCGGCGTGCCTTCTTTATATAGTATCGAGCATACTTATAAGCTTGACTATATCGATCCGGAAACTAAAGTTTTTGGACTCATTTCAAAACCTGTTGGCCACAGCAAAGGCCCTCTTCTGCATAATCCTACCTTCAGACATGAGAACTTCAATGGAGTTTATGTCCCAATGTTTGTTGACAATCTCAAGGAGTTCTTTAGCACCTATTCCAGCTCTGACTTTGCTGGATTTAGGTATGTCCTACAATTTTAATCTCATTTATCATCTATTTTTACCTTGGTAGATTATGTCACTTCACTTTCTTTTCACTTATATAGCCATTATAAGCTGAACCTGTTCTTAGCATGAGCACACTTTATCTGTTGGCCTTCTAGGCTTTCAAACACATTTTAGCCGGTTACAGTGTGGTTGAACAGCTAATCAGTCAAATTGATAGCAATAAGGCACGGGCAGTTAACCAAGTCATAAACATTTCTTGAAAGATTTAGTAGAAGAAAGTATTTCTCTAGGAGAATTTTGTTTATGTTGCAACTAGCTCTTTGGTTGCTGTTTTTAATGACTGGAAGATTATGACCAGTTCTAATATACTAAAATAAAATTGTCATCATTCTTTGATAAATAGCTTTATTTCTCAATCCTCTTTGCTAAAATAGTATGGCCAGGTTTGTCTTCCATTAATCTCAGGAATGTAACTTCTGATTTTCCTCATTTGAATGCATTGCAGTGTGGGGTTTCCATACAAGGAAGCAGTCGTTGAGTTTTGTGATGAAGTTCATCCACTTGCAGAGGTGACTAGAATCTTAAAAACGTGTTTGAATGTGTAGTTACTTATTTATTTGTTCATGTCCCTTGTTTTTGTGCTCTATTTAGTTCTGATGCATGGATAATAGTCGGTCAAAGTCAAATTCATTTCGGGCTACACTAAAACCAAGTTCTGAATCTCATTTTTTAGGAGTTAAACTTATTGAGAGAATGCCAAAAACATATACTGGCAGAAAACTGAAAAGAACAAAATATATAAGTGTTTAATTACTCATGCTTGTGGAAAGTTTTCTTTGCAAACTTGTGAAGTAGATACTACTATTTAAGTTTAGAAAGAATGCTCATAGAATCCTGGTTGTAAAATTCACATTTCACTATCTGAGCTAGTTTGCATTGCATCATCAGACATGGGCATATTCTTATGATGGGATACCAAAAGTAGCAGGCGATTACACTCAAATTATTTTATGTTGATGTGTTCTGAAATTATATGTAAACTGGCTCTAAATTTATAAGATTAGTAGCATCTTTTTGCAGTTTTCAATGCATTGTGCAATATATATTTTGAGAATGTAATCAATTGTTGCATGCATCATCAGTCCATAGGTGCTGTTAATACTATCGTATGGAGGCCTGACGGGAAGCTGATTGGTTATAATACTGACTGTGAAGCTGCAATAGGTGCAATCGAGGATGCTTTAGAAGGTACCTATGATTGAAGAATGCTGATATCCTGTTACTTTTGTACTTGAAAACTGTTATAGAAAAGGAATGCACTATTAATGAATCATCTTTAGGTACTGCACTGCTGGGGAAACTCTTTGTGCTTGTTGGTGCTGGAGGCGCAGGAAGAGCCTTGGCATTTGGAGCTAAAAACAGAGGAGCACGAGTAATCGTTTTTGACATTGATTTTGGTATGTAATCTACAACTCCAAAACAGGGTTATTTCCTGTAAGCTGCTATGACTATGAATAGATTTATGAGTAGATAATAATCCAGACCCTTTCTTACTATTCTCATTGCTTGTGGAAAAAAGAGAGAGCAAAGTCTCTTGCTTGTGCTGTCTCTGGTGAAGCTCGACCTTTTGAAGAAATATATGATTTCCAGCCAGAGAAAGGAGCAATCCTTGCAAATGCAACACCACTGGGAATGCCTCCAAACATCAATCAGCGTATTCCGTTAGCTGAGGTATCTCTACTTCCATCTACTAAAATAAAGTTCCAATTTCTTTTGAATAATGAAGTTTTAATCGTTTCATTACTGAAATCATGTGCTTTATTTTTTCAAGGCAACCTTGGGAGATTATGATGTGGTCTTTGATGCTGTTTACACACCTAGAAAAACAAGACTGTTGAAAGATGCCGACGCTGCAGGGGCAATTATTGTCAGTGGAGTTGAAATGTTCCTCAGACAGGCTATTGGTCAATATAATCTCTTCACCGGTCTAGAAGGTATCTCTTGAATCTCCTGCCTCTTATATGTTTCATGACCTTAAACTACTTCATAACCTCTAAATTACTTTAGGCCATCAAAACCATTGTAAGTTAATGAATCAAACATTTCGTTCCATTAATCTTGAATGTTGGTGTTACTCATCAGATAAATTCATGATCAAGTTCAAGTGTTTAGGCAATAATGCGAGTCCGAATACATTTCATCAAGATTCCTATAATGGCTTGAATGAGCTTTCTAACTTTTTCAATTCTGTTTTGCAGCACCGAAAGAGTTTATGCGTGAGGTTATCATGGCGAAGTTCTGATGTATTGCAATCATACAGAAAACCTTGCAACAAGTAGCATTGCTTACTTCAACACCTCTAATTTGGGTGTTATGTTATCAGCTTGGTCTGGTTTCCAATTTTTTAATTAGGGTTTATAGTTCGGGCTATTCTCAAGCCTTAAGCTGTCAACAATAAGGTTAGGTTGCCCTTTGCTCAAAAAATTCTGAGCTGGGCATGTAATTCACAAGGAACTCCTTTTTGGGGTTTCAGCCACTTGTATACAATAGATCAACTTAGGATTCTCAATGTAGATCATTCAAACAGGCCCCTGACCGATAGCCGGCCATGGCCTGAATACTGTCTCTTTAATCTTTCATTTTATTAATAAAATTTATTAATTTGTTTGGTCTTTAAGCAAATGGACGAGGACAAGTTGTTTAGTCTTTGCTTCAGGGAGTGCCAATCCCTATTCTAACTTTTACTCCACTAACTTTTCCCATAAGGACAAAGCTCTTCTTCTTTCTGAATCCACTAACAAAATAATATATCAATATCTCATTATCAACCTAATTTTCCATTATTTATTAATACCTCAATAAAACATTAGTGTCCCTTTATTTATAATTAAAGCTAAGATGGGGAATATCCGACATTTATCCTTCTAATCCACTATATCTATCTATATATTGATACCAGCAAACATAGCTGAGACAGTTTCAAAATTCCTTAAAGAAAATCTCACTAGATAAGAAGCCTCTTGGTACACTAATTTCTCATATTTTTTCCTGAATTTTGCTTAAAGTTTATAGTATATAGTTATGTACAACTTTCTGCTATATTTGCAGACTTAAATGCTTTTTGTTCTTTTCAGTTTATTAGTGGTCTGCTTCCAATAGTTAGATGAGAAACAGTGGAGTTGAGAGGAGCCCAACTTTGCTATGCATCCCTATAATGGGAACAACGGTTGATCAAATGCTGATGCAGATGAATAAAGCTTGGGAAACCGGTGCTGATATCGTTGAAATCCGGCTTGATTGCTTAAGGAACTTCAACCTTCAATCAGATCTTGCCATTATCATTAAGCATTCACCTTTGCCAACTATAGTAACTTATAGGTACCTACCAACCTAGTTGCAAGTTGCAACATTTGTACTAACAGAGTAGGCTTGGAGTCTTGGACATGGATTTCTTGGTATTTAACAAAGTGGAAAGTGTTAGAAATGTCTAGGCAGGATTTTATGTTTAGTATATACTCCCTCCGTCCCATATTATCTGTCCACTTCTATTAGGGGAAAAGTGGACAGATAATATGGGACGGAGGGAGTATAAAGCAAGATTACCATGTTAGCCATATAATTAGTTTTCCTTTTTCCTAATTGAATGAAATTGTCTACCTTTTTCATGTACTTTCCAGGCCAATAGGGGAAGGTGGTCAGTATGAGGGAGATGAAACCAAGAGGCTAGATATTCTTAGGTTAGCTATGGACTTGGGGGCCAACTATGTTGATATTGAGCGTGAGGTAGTTACCAACTATATTGATAAACTCAAGTTAGATTGACTAGTTATAATTCATTTACTTTCCACCTATTCTGCAGGTTGCTAATGACTTCATCAGTTCCATTGCTGAAAAGAAGCCTGATAACTTCAAAGTCATTGTTTCTTCACACAATTTTCAGAACACTCCATCTGCTGAGGCTCTTTGCAGTGTTACAGCCAGAATCCGAGCTACCGGTGCTGACATAGTAAAGATTGTCACAACAGCACTAGACATTTCTGATTGCATGCGCCTTTTCCAAATCACTCTGTATTCTGAAGTAATGATTAGACATCATTTTTTTCAGAAAGACTGAAACAGCAGTTCAATGCAAAACTTTGGGTTGACATCTTTGAGATTTTTAGGTTCCAACAATTGGAGTTGCTATGGGTGAGAGAGGTTTGATTTCAAGCTTGCTTAGTCCTAAATTTGGTGGATATCTCACATATGGTGCGCTAGAGGGAGGCGAGGCACTAGTTCCTGGACAATTAACAGCAAAGGACTTGTTGCAGTTATACAACTTTAGGCTTATAAGACCAGATACCAAAGTATATGGCATTATTGGGAACCCAGTAGACCACAGCAAGAGTCATCTTTTATATAATCCAGCATTCAAGGAAGCTGGTCTTAATGCAGTTTTTGTTCATTTCCTGGTAGATGATGTTGACAAGTTTTTCAATACCTACTCTTCCCCTGACTTTGCTGGATTCACGTATGATGTTAAAATTTCACATACATTATACATATATCATATATGGCTTCTGATAATGGAGTACTACTGATAAGAATGAATTTAAATGCAGCTGTACAATGCCCCACAAGGAAGTTGCTCTTAAATTCATGGATGAGATTGACCCCATTGCCAAGGTAATGGCATTTGGTTTGTTTCTTGTGAATTCATCTTTACAGTTAATCATTAGATTCATTCTTTGACTTTTACAGAAAATTGGAGCTACCAATAACATTGTGAAGAGACCAGATGGGGCGTTAATTGCATTTAACACAGACTATATTGGTGCAATCTCAGCCATCGAAGATAGATTGCACGGTATGTAACTTGTTTCGCAAGCAAATAACCTATGAATTGTGCTCTGGCAACTTTGACATGCTTGTGATTGAATAAGAAATGGGTTTTCTTCTTCAGAATTAAATGGTGTAAATATTCCAGCTTCTGACTCACCGTCATCTGGTAAACTATTTGTGGTCTTGGGAGCCGGTGGTGCTGGCAAGGCAATTGCTTATGGTGCAGCAGAAAAAGGTGCAAGAGTAGTCATTGCCAATAGAACACTTGGTAACAATAGCCAGCTTTCCTGTTCTCCAAGCTATTGTTCCAATTTTGCTAACTTATTCATTGACAAAAATATGAATCCCATTTTTTACAACAGGAGGAGCACAAGAGTTAGCTGAAAAAGTTGGAGGGCAAGCAATTCCTCTATCTGAAGTAGAAAACTTCCACCCTGAAGAAGGCATGATTCTTGCAAACACAACATCAGAAGGAATGAAACCGGACATTGATGAAACCCCCATTCCTAAGGTCCATTGATGCATACAAATTTGATGAAAATCATTGTTTAAGATTTAAAATTGTTAATTATACATATTTACTTTTGCAGCATGCTTTAAAACATTATTGTCTGGTCTTTGATGCTGTTTACACTCCAAAAGACACTAGGCTCTTACTTGAAGCCAAAGATTCTGGAGCTGTCATAGTTGATGGAACAGAAATGTTAATCCGGCAAGGCTTTGAACAATACAAAAAACTTCACTGGTTTGCCTGGTAATATAAGTAAAACTATCTTAAAAATGGCTTGTTCATCTTTTATTTATGTGCTCTAATAATTCCTTTTCCTCTTTGACTACTCTGATTTCAGCACCAGAAGAATTGTTTAGGCAAGTCATGGAGAGCCACATATGAAAAAGAGGCTTTCAAAGGCTATAGTTAATTATATAATTTCTCATAAGGGCAACTTTCATCCTTTTCAAGTCTTGATCAAAATTATTAGATGTCTAGTTCTGTTTGAACATGTTATAATGGCTACCCAACCATGGTGGGTGGGAGTATTCTAGTAGCTAGCCTAAGGTCGGCCAGCTGCCGTCTCAGGGAATGCCTTGGACTAGGAGGGCAATTGAATGTCTAGTTATTTATAGTATTGTTATTACTATTATGTAATAATAATAATAAATCAAGCCCCCAACTAATCAATCTATATGTTGCCTTAAGGGGCATTTTAGAATGGACCATGCTGCTATTAAATCTATCTTCCAAATTAATACTTTATGTTAGAATAGAAGTTTAGGAGCGGGACTCATATCATCTTTGGAGGTTAGGGTACCTAATGTGGGGATTTATAAATTCATTGGATGTTTAATTTTGGATTTAAAGATTAGAGAGACTGCGGTGCATCCTGCAGGGTGACTTAGTGGTAGGATGTCGAGTGTAAGGTTTTTTCAGGCATGGTTAAGGGTTTGAGTCTGAGTAAATACAAGTTTTTCTGACTTAGACTCTGCTTGATCCCACCATGTATTAAGATCTACTTTGACAAGCCCCATTAAAGTTCGTAGGTGTTAAGATCCACCATTAATAAGCCCTACTAACGCCCGTAGGTGTATTCCTCATCATGAAATCCTGGATTTTAGGAGGGTGTGTGGGACTACAGTAGGAGAGATCCGAATGTAGGTGAGAGGCGTGAAACGGCTTGGGCTACCTAACCTTGTTAGCTTCCAATTTGATTTACCTTTTTATCAATAGAGATTTTCATATGTTAGTGACTCGGAAATTATTAGTGGACTTCTAATCATGGGTCAATTCTTGATAGTTGTATTATGTAGTCAACTAATTTGTTTTCCAATTTGAGTCCAAAACCCAATTTTCCAATAGTGCCAAAACCAAGGACAATTTGGTAAAACCGACTTGAAGCCACGGCCCACACTCGACTTACCTACCCAGTTCGGGCGAATAAGGCGGCCTGCGGTCCAGCCCTTCACCTAACTTCAACCGCTGACAATTTTCCGTAATGTAATATTTTGGAAATTGGTCAAAAATTTTTTTTCTTAATGAACGAAAAAAATGTTTTTCTCTTGGGCCAAAAAAAAAAAAAAGAAAAAATGGTAAAAAAAAAAAGACTAAAAATCAACGTTTGAAAAGAAAAAATAAAAATTAAAAGCATAATTTTTTAATTATTTTTTTGAAAAAAGCTAACGTTCTACCGAATTTTAAACCAGAAAAACCCATACAAACAGAGGAGGCTCCACCTAACTTTGCCCACCAAACCACGAGTCGAAAGGAAAAGAGAGAAAGCTAGTTTACAGTCTTTGATTTGTTCGCCTTTCAGCCATGACTCTCGAAAGATTTCCGGTAACACTCATTTTTCTATTATTTTTGTGCTTTTTTCCATTTTTTTTTTCTTTTTCCATTACGTGAAAAAGCAAAAAGAACGTTATGTTTTTTGGGTGCTCTTTAGTTTTCTTTGATGATCAGCATTTTGTTTGGATGTTGGGAAAATGTAATAGAAAGGATGGGAAACGAAAGAGAAGAAGAAATGAAGTTCTGGGTTGTTGTTGGATATTGGTTTATTGGGTTCTCCGTTAGTTTTTTCCTTCCAAGATTCTTACTGTTCATGAGCTAACTTGAACTCTTCTAATTGCTTTCTTCTCTGGAAATGAAAGAGAATTGCCCTTTTTGCTTTGATTGTTTTATTTTATAAATATATTTTCTTTTGGTTTTGAGTGATTTGAAATTGGATAGGATTTGAGTTACAAACTTTACTATTATTTATTTCCTTTTAATTATTGGATCAGTGGATTCTGGATTCCAGATTCTCATTTTCTTGATTTTATTTGGGTTTACTTGGCAATATCCTTAGATTCCAGAATCCTGATAAAGCATTTAATGCATGCATTTGCTTCACAATTCGGATTTCTTTTTTGGGTGAATTTCAAAATGACATGTGTCCAATTAATTTTTTGTTGGGTTCTTTTTCTAGTATTTCAATCTGAACTATTGAGTCCCAAAGTTAATGGTTTTTCATTGACTACACTGTTTTATGGACTTCCTTTTGGTATTCTTTTAGTTTTCGATCACAGATTTTCAAATTGGTGAAGGAGCTCAAAGGAATTCGACATTAATATGCATTCCAGTAATGGCAGAATCAGTTGATCAGATGCTAGCTCAGATGCGAAAGGCAAAAGAAGTTGGCGGTGATCTTGTAGAGGTTAGAGTGGATTTCTTGAAGAACTTTATTCCTAGACAAGATCTTGAAATCTTGATAAAACAATCTCCTTTGCCAACTCTTGTCACCTTCAGGTACTAAATTATTCATTAAAGGAAATATAAATGGTTGTGTTTCTTGTATTCATGATATCGGGGGTAATTTGGAAAGATACATTGAATTATAGTAACTTTTGTTTGGGTTGCAAAGGCCAGAACGAACCATGCATGAACTAGTTTGAGAAAAAGAGAAACGATACTTAAGTTTGTCATGTCCATTTTGGTTTCTTTTTGGTAGTAATAAAGAGCTTAACATGATTGAACCAATAGCAGTTAGACTGAATAGTGGTCTTAGTTCTGACTTATGTCAACTCATATGTAAGTTCAAGTTGTGAACTACAATTTCTTTGTTCAGTAAGAGTTTAAAATCAAGTTTGAAACCTGATTGCATGCTTTTTTAATATCGTACGTGACTTGGTTTCTTTGAAACATTAGTCAGATTATGTAAAAGCTCCCAACTATAATAAACAAACAAAATGTGATTGCTGCATCTGGTATCTTCCCATAGTAACAACCCCTATTATGGATAATGTACTTTTAGACCAATATGGGAAGGCGGTCAATATGATGGTGATGAAAGCAAGCGGCAAGAAGCATTACGTATAGCCATGGAATTGGGAGCAGATTACATTGATATTGAGCTTAAGGTTGGTCATCCAAGTACTCTGCTCTGACTATGTTTGCTTGTATTAAATTCGATTAACTCATGCTGATAGAATTCCATTTTGCTTCTTGAAGGTTGCTCATGAATTCTTCAGTTCACTTCCAGGGGATAGGACTGAAAATGTCAAAATTATAGTTTCTTCGCACAACTATGAAAATACTCCATCTGTTGAGGAATTAGGTGACCTTGTGGCGAGAATACAGGCTACTGGAGCTGACATAGTGAAGATTGCAACAACTGCCTTAGACATCGCAGACAATGCTCGAATGTTTCAAGTACTCGTGCACTCTCAAGTAAGTAATTTACAGTTTATGTTTTTGACTTGTTGTTTGTAAACTAGTTAGTTTTCTTTCACTTTAATTAGTCTACTCTGTTATACCAGAAATAATGACATATAGCAACAAACTTTGAGTCTTGGATTTTGTGCAATAAATATATGACCCCCCATTTGTAATCGTATAGCAGTTTTTCCTGTTTTATATCTATTTTAAGGAAAGACCAAAACCATCTCTTCTTTTGCTTGTTTCCTTTTTCATTATTTGGCGTACTAGCTTGTGTTCTTACAGTCCTTCCCACATTGTGAATGATGTTGGCTGAATCTGTAGGTCCCAATGATAGGACTTGTTATGGGTGAGAGGGGCTTGATGTCAAGGATCCTTGCTGCAAAATATGGGGGATATCTCACTTTTGGTTCACTTGAAGCAGGAGTGGTATCAGCCCCTGGGCAACCAACTGCGATGGAATTGTTGGAATTATACAATATGAGGCATATAGGACCTGAGACCAAAGTACATGGTGTTATTGGAAATCCAGTTAGTCACAGCAAAGGTCCTCACCTACACAATGCAGCATTCAAATCCACTGGTTTCAATGGAATATATCTACCTTTGTTGGTAGACGATGTCTCAAATTTTATCACCACTTACTCATCTCCTGATTTTTCTGGATTCAGGTAAAATATGCTTTAGGAGGCTTGAGGGTTTCTATAAGCTTAGTACTCTGCTTTTTCCCCTTGTCTTATTGATAATAAGTATTCCTATTGAGTCTCTAAGAATATACTGTGCATGTGGCTATTTCTCAGTCTGATGTCCCGGGTTACAATATCCCTTTTTGTGTCCATGAGCAAGTTGCCTGTCTCTCAATGAACTCAACTTCAATTGCTGAAGAAAGGGGCAAATATTTATAGAAATCAATTCAAAGCTAACTATCATACATATATACTTATAGTATCAAGTCTTGTACAGTTCAATTAATAAAAGAAAGTCGGAAAAATAGGTAAAGTTATCAAGAAGCATAAGATTGACATGATAGAGGTTTCTTGAATTGTACTTGAATTTTATGATCTATTATTCTTCTTTCCCTAGGGGTTACTCTATCTGTTAACAGAAATAATATAGTTATCTGTTACATAATACAGTTGTACGATTCCTCACAAGGAGGCTGCACTTAAATGCTGTGATGAGGTTGATCCCATTGCTAAGGTATTTGGTCCTCTCTTGGCTTTGGTTTCTTACTTAATTGATTCCCAAGCCATTACATTTTAACAAAACTCCAGTGGTAAGATTTTGAGATAGGTATTTGCTGCCATTACTTCATCATATCGGAAGTATGCATGATATTTCATATTTTAATAAATATTTACAGGAAATAGGAGCAATTAATTCCATAATTAGGAGACTAACTGATGGAAAACTGATTGGTTACAATGTTGACCACCTTGGAGCTATCGCAGCTATTGAAGAAGGACTAAGAGGTTGCATTTACAATTATTCAACATTCTATTTGCGCCCGTTTTATTCCATCTTTCCCAAATTTGATATCTTCGCCTACATTTTCTTTCTTCTTCTTTCCAGCATCAAATGGTGCTGCATCTGGTTCTCCATTGGCTGGTCGATTATTTGTCGTAATTGGAGCTGGTGGTGCTGGAAAGGCACTTGCATATGGAGCATATGAAAGAGGAGCTAGAGTAGTGGTTGCCAACCGTACATATGGTAAGGATCTTCAAATGGTTATTATGTATAATGTATATGGCATATTTAGGATCGAATTTTATTGCTTTAATAGGCATATATGCACCTCAAAAAAAATAAGCACATATGTATATTGACTACATGGTGCAATGCTTTCTTTGCTCAGTATACCATGTAACTATGTAATACAGAACTGTTGATGCAATGATATTAAGTTGTTCTCTGTTCATCTTTATAATTTTCTGTCTCGGTCATTTATCATAAATTCAAGTGCTTAGATGTTAATTCAATACAAAATTTTCCCTTTTATCAACTTTTATGTGTGAGACTATATGATCCTTTTTCAGCATTTTTAATAGTGTCATTTGTGGTTTGCTTCTAATTGGCAACTAAAATATGACTATCTTTTCTTCTTCCTACCAGACAAAGCAAAAGAACTTGCTAGCAAAGTTGGAGGGCAAGCAATTACTCTTGCTGAGTTAAATTATTTCTATCCAGAAGATGGAATGATCCTTGTTAATACTACATCTGTTGGAATGAAACCAAGAATCGATGAGACACCTATATCGAAGGTTTGCCTCCCTTAATTTTTATTCTCATACAGAGATCTCGTGAATGCCTCAGCTAATAAATCCATGACTTAGTAACATTGATTGTCCTCATTTCAGTTTAGACCTGAAAATTGAAATGCGTTGTAACAGGCTCATCACTCTTGATTTACAAAATTCCCTAATCCGAAACAACAAAAACCGTTAGATTTTCATGAGCTGTATTAGCATGCCCTCTGTGCTGTTTTGGTTCGTAAGTTTTACTTTTATACTTAAGAGGCCTACCGTTCAACATTAGAGGCATAAAATTACCGCTTCCTTAATACACTCTTCCTTTCTCATCTACTTGAGACATCAAAATCAGAAAGTTGAAGATGAGCCACTTATGACTTCATATGCTAGGAACGCAAATGCATGCTATTTTTTCCCATTCAGACACTTCAGATGCATTAAAGCCTTTCCTTCTTTTCCAGAATCTCCATTTGTTTCACTGAGTAAAAGTCATTTAAAATTTCTTGAGATATAATTGAGCCATTTTTTAACATCTAGAAACAATTTCTCTGGGAGTATGTTTTGAAGGACAGTTCCCATTTACCTATAGATGAATGTATGGTGTATACGTATTTACAGTTAAGACTTGGTTATATAACTGTATAATAGATGATGATCAATGAATTTCTATGATTATTGAGCTGGGATATGAGTTTGGTAATTATTTAGAGTATTGTCAACATTCTGTTTCTTGCAATAATCAAGAAAAAAGTTGACCATCTTCTCTTGTGTAGAATATTACTTCTGTGCTCATTTCATAATACACAGGAAGTGTAACTGGCTATCAACTTGTGAATAGTACTTATTCATTTGCCAAAACCGAGTTGACTCAAGTCTCTCTCTCTTTCGGCGGCAGGTTGCTTTGAAACACTACTCACTGGTCTTTGATGCTGTTTACACTCCAAAGTTAACCAGACTCCTAAGAGAAGCACACGAGTCTGGAGCCATTATCGTATATGGAACGGAGATGTTCATCAATCAAGCATTTTTACAGTTTGAGATGTTCACCGGTTTGCCTGGTAAGATGAAATGAATTATTGACTGGATTCTTGAATTCTTTACTCCAGACATTTTATTTATGGTACTAATCTGCGCATGGTCTTCGTTAGTCTCATGATTTTGTATCTGTTATCTATGGCAGCGCCAAAACAAGTCATGAGGGATATCTTGGCTTCATGAGAAGGAATTTGCTTGGTGAAACTCTTCTTACAGCCGGACCTAAGTTTTGTCCCTTAGAACTTATTCTTTTCTTTCTATGTTCAATTATACCTATATTCTTTCAATTTTATTTTCAAACGCTTTACATTTATCAGTCTGGAGTATATTTGTGTTACTCAATAGGTTGTTAAAATGTATAATGAGATAGATCAATAGTTCTACACAATGTAAAAGATTCATGTGGTCAAAAGGCTATCAAAGCCCTAATTCTTGGACAAGGTTTTGTATTTCAGCTTAATCAATCAATGTTAATTACAGTATTAATTAAAAGAGAAATAATGTTGCCGTTGCACTATTTGATTTTGTTTCTTTTGCAAGTCATAATGGTGCCTTGTGATTCCCCCCTTTTTTTTTTTTTTTTTCGTTTTGTTCCTCCTAACCTTTGCACCCTCTTGTATTATAACATGAAGGATTCTTCTGTAAATGTCAGTATTAGATTTGTATTCTTACATTTGTTGGAAGAAAAGACCATTTATCATTTCGATTAATCAAGATTTTTTCAAATATATGTATTTTAGGATTCTGTCTTTTCAAAAATCTTAAAATTAAAAAAAATCTGCATCCGAACACACTCTAAGGTCCTTTGGTATAGTAGTAAAATTGGTTCCGATGAGATGAAAATTAAAAAGTAAGGTGAAATTGTAAACAACTATATGGTAAAAATAAGGTGGGAATAAAAAATGTAAACCTAGATGGATGAAATTGCATAATTCCATAACACAAAATATTATCCAAAATAAAAAGAGAAAAAAGAAAGTCATTCGCTAATAACGAAGATAGAAAATGCTTAATTAATAATATTAAGTGGCTTAACCCTAATAGATTAACAAAACAGAGCTTAAAAGTGCAAAAATAAAAAATTCTCGGGGGCTGTCTCAGAAAATTCCAGACAAATTCAAGGGTCTCCTTGTTTTCCTTTTCACTTTCCCTCCTAACCCCAAAAATTTTCCCTCTTTTTCTTTTCTTCTTTCCATTTTAATTTTCATTTTCCCTCACTCTGGAAAGTCGGTATCTCGAGCTCCCTCAACTTCACTGTCTAACTCCAAGTAAGTAAAAGGAAAAAAAAAAAAAAGAACGAATCCTCTTTTCATTTTTGTTTCCATGTTTGCTATCGGTAGTCTACTCTTGTAAATGTAAGTTTTACTGGGATTTCTCTTGTTGTTTGTAGTATCCGATCTTTGTTTTTTCGATGATATTCAATTTGTCTTGCGTTTGATTGTTTGTTGTGGGTATGGCCATTTCTATCGTTCAAAGCTTCCAGTTCTTCGATCTGGGTTTGGCTTTTATTTTTTGTTATGTTTTTTGTTTAAGTTTTTGGTTTTCCCCCTTGATTCATCACTTTTTTTCTATATTTGTTGTTGTTTATATGGCTTGGTTAAATGGCTTTTTGTTCGTGTTTGTGGGAATTCTGAATACCTTCCTTTTTTTCTTTTCTGCTTTTGGTTTATGAAGTTATAGATTCTATGGTTGTGTGTGTGTAGGTTGGGGGGCTCGTGCTTAGTTCCCGGAAACTGGGAAAGTGGAGAAGAAGTTTAGGGTTCCTGTTTTAAACATTTTAATCAAGTTGGTAAGATTAATCAAATCAGCTAATTTTTGTGTTTTTTTCTTCCCGTGGTAGACAAGTGCATGTTAAGACTTAAGGGTCAAAGCTTTATTTTGCTGCTTCACTTGTATCTTTTCCCTGACTTGTTGCAATTTCCAAGGAAAATCAATTCCTGTTCTATATTTGTTTTTTCCTTCTTTTTTTTGTTCAAAGAAATCTCCCCATAAACAGTTCATTTATGCTGTAACTTGATTTCTTGTTAATCCGGTTGATTCGTCTGATGTTCAAATGCCCAGCTCTTGATTGTGAAATATGATCCCTTGTTATTTTAAGATTGCATTTGATGATTTTGCTTTTATAATATGGTTGACATGTTCTTTATCTTCTGAGCTGCAGGCTTGAAATTTGTCGTCATTGGGATGTATCTTCAGCGGCTCCTCGGACTGTTTGGTTATAAATACTGGTGATTTGTGTCTCATTTCTAATCTGGCTGTTTTGAGTCCTCAAGACCTTTTAAGTGGTTGGTTCTATAATACTGGCTGTCTAGGTGAGTTATTTTAACTATCATTTTAGGTTTTAGGTGGAGAATTGGTGGATATGTTTGACTAAAGTTTTTTGGGCTACATCGGTGCAGGTCAAAGACTTTGGATGATAATCAGACAATTGTAGGGTCTGAAATTTGAGCATTTAATTTTGGATTTCTATTATCTATGGAGTGTAACAAGGATGAAGCTATCAGAGCGAGGGAAATTGCTGAAAAGAAGATGCAAGATAGTGATTTTGAGGCTGCAAAGAAGTTTGCATTGAAGGCCCAGAAATTGTTCCCTGAACTTGAGAACTTGTCACAGTTGTTGACAGTATGTAATGTTCACTGTTGTGCAAAACATAAACTATATGGGACAGAAATGAACTGGTATGGGATTCTTCAGATTGAATCATCGGCTGATGAGAGTTCCATCAAGAAGCAGTATAGAAAGCTTGCCCTATTGCTTCATCCAGACAAGAACAAATTTGCTGGTGCTGAGGCTGCTTTCAAGCTGATTGGGGAAGCAAACAGGATACTCACAGATCATGTGAAACGTTCTCAATATGATATGAAGTGTAAATATTCAGGGAAATCTGCACCAAAGCAAACTACTCAGTCAAATAGGGCGGCCTCCGTCACTAAGCAGCATGGATCTGCAAACAATCACCAAAATGGTTCTTCAAATTTCACAGCTTCATATTCCCATGAGCAGGCACAAACTTTAACATTTTGGACACTCTGCAGTGCTTGTGGTGTCAAGTACCAGTATTACAAAGATTTTGTAAACAGAATGTTACTTTGTCAGACTTGTGGATCTTACTTCATTGCTCATGAGTTAGGTCATCAAGGTATGTCCCAAGGATCCCACTGGAGTCAGTTCTCCAATCAGAAACAGGTTCCAAGTCAGGGCCCTTGTAAAGTATCTTTGCAAGGCAATGGTGGGAAGCCTTCTGGTATGAATATTCCAAATGGATTTGCAGGGTCAGATCCTATTCCAAAGGCAGGATACTCAGCTCATGTTGGTGAATTTAAGAAACAAGAAAAAGTAAGAATGCACCAGCATCCAGAGGGTTTTACAGCTCAACAGAAAGTTGATGGGTGTTCAAATGTGGGAGATGGACAGATAGGTTCTGAGAAGCCTAAGCCTAATGTGGGAAAGCCCAAGCAGTCAAGAACTTCAAGAAATGCCAAGAAGAAGAGAGGGAGGAAGTCGGTAGAGGAATCTGATGAAAGTTGTGAAATTAGCAATGGAAGTGAAGTTGAAGATTCGTTTAGTCAGGAAAACTGTCGTAATAATACTGGACAGAATTCAAAAGTGAATGGAGTTCATCAGCCTAGGAGATCTTCAAGACAGAAAGAACATGTTTCTTATGAGGAGAAGGTGAATGATGATGATGATGATTTTGTAAGTCCTCCTCTTAAAAGATCTAAGGTAACCGAACCAACCAACACTGATGAAGAAAAGGTGAATGACAATTCGTCTAAAAAGAATACTTCAGCTGGGTTCAATGCTGCTGTGGGTATTGGTCAAAAGGAAGTCAAACAAAATGCAAGTGCCAGACCTGAAGCCAGCATCCCAAATAAGAAGTGCAAAATTGGAGAGTCCAAAGGGAAGAAAGAGGAGCCTGTCATACTTGATAGCAATAATGAAGTGCCCCAGGTTGATGAGGACCAATCTCCTCGGGTGCTTGAATATCCTGATCCAGAATTTAGTGATTTTGAGAAGCACAGAGCAGAGAATTGTTTTGCTGTTGACCAAGTATGGGCCGTATATGATACATTGGATGGCATGCCAAGATTTTATGCACGGGTCAAGAAGGTGTTTACTCCTGGCTTCAGGCTGCGAATCACTTGGCTGGAGCCTAAGCCAGATGAGGAATGTGAGAAGAATTGGATTGAATTGGGTCTGCCAACTTCTTGTGGTAAGTACTGCAATGGTTCCTCTCAGGGATGCAAAGATCGTCTAATGTTCTCTCATCGGATTGATCCCATAAAACCTTCTGGTAAACGCTTCTTGGTGCATCCTCAAAAGGGAGAAACTTGGGCTCTTTTCAGAGGTTGGGATGCGAAATGGACTTTAGAGCCAGAAAAGCATAAACCACCATACCAGTTTGATTTTGTGGAGATTCTCAAAGATTTTGATGAGGAAATGGGCATTGGGGTTGCTCATTTGGGGAAAGTCAAAGGATTTGTCAGTCTTTTTCAGCGAATTGAACAAGATGGGGTTATCTCATTTACGGTGTCACCACGGGAGCTATATAGATTTTCGCATCGAATTCCCTCATGCAGAATGACTGGCAAGGAAAGATATGGTGTTCCTGTGGGCTCTTTTGAGTTGGATCCGGCTGCTCTTCCAACCAACCTAGATGAGCTTGTTGATCCTGGTGTTTCAAAGGTTGGTGATCTAGATAATGAAGCAAATTGTTCTTTTCCTAAGTTTACTCATAGTCAAACCAAAGCTGGCATACGTTCGGAGGAGAATCCCACTCCAATGAAGAATGACAAGAGTGATATTGAGAGAGAAGCCTCTGCATCCAGAAGACCTACAAACAGATCAAGTCAGGCAAAAGTTCCAACAGAATCAGAGCAGAATCTCACACCAAGTAAGAATGAAGGGAGTGGTACTGGGGCATTTAGAAGATCTACCAGAGGATCAAGCCAAGCAAAAGCTACAATTGATTCTGAGGAGAATCTCTCTCCAAGGAAGAATGACAAATGTGACATTGGAATAGCCTCTCCAATCAGAAGATCTACAAGGGGATCAAGTCGTATGCAGGATCATGGTCAAGTTGACGCAGGTCAGTCTAAGGAGGATGATGGTATCAAAGATAAACGGTGTTCCAACTTCACTAAGCCAAAAAATGGTGCTACTTCAGGTGACACAAGTGATCAAAGGACTAACACACCAAAAAACAAAGGTGGTACTTCAGGTAACACAGGTGATCAAAGGACTAACACACCAAAAAAGGCTAAGAAAAATGACCTTGCTACAGATTGCTTAAAACCTCGAAGGTCACCAAGAGATTTGAGCAAAAAAAGGGAGTCAAATTAATTCAAGGCAGCATTACACCCCAGGAAGATAGTTAGAAGCATTCAGTTCCAACAAATACAGAAACACATGGCAGCAGTGGTAATACACAAGGAAGTTCATCCTCCAGTCTGCCTGTTAGTAATGTGCATTTATGTAGATGGATAGTAGTAAAATTTGTGTTACTAAAAGCTCTGGCGATGTGGTTGAACAGTCATGTTTTCAGCTCACGAAACTTCAAAGTCAGAGTGCTATAGTTTTAAGAGGGAAAAACTTGAGGACAAGTTTGTGGTTGATCAGTCATCTGTAAATGGTTCTAAAGTACTTTATCGAGAGGTCTACAGCTAGTGTTATTGACATTCTGGAGGCTGAGTTGGCAAGATTTTGTTGTCGAAGTCCAGCTTTCTAGCACACAGGAGTAGAAGATCATAGTTGCTATTATTGTCTATACTCCTTGGTTATTGGTGGTTTTCTTGTTTGTTTAGACTTTACAGAGATGATTAGCTATATTGTTTGTTGTATGGTTAATTCCTTCACCCCTAGTTTTACCAGGAACTTTTGTGAGTAGAACGAAACGTGGATGAATTGATTTTGCCCCCTTGTGCTGGAAATCATGGATGGCCTTAATCATTAACCATTTTATTTTGGCCTAAATTGTAGTCTTTTGGAAAGCCAATGAAAGCCCTCAATTTTATGTAACTTTCTGTGAATATGATTTTCTTATATCTGCAATTTTCTGCATCAGAGTTGACCTTCCTTCCTAGATGATTCATGTATATGTAGATGTAAAACTGGTCTGGTATTGCTCTACTGATACTTTGTCCCCAAAAGGAAGAACAATGTTATTTTTTGGAGTACAAATTTTTTCACCAAATAGCCTGTTTAATTCATGATTTATTGGCTGGAATGCAAATTATGAATCATGGGATTAACTCGTAGCAAAACTGAAATATGTTTTCCCCGGAGACTCTACAAGCATAGCTTGACAGAATATGTGTTAACCTTCCCGGAACTTCATTTAATGTCAATGTGGTTAAATTCAAAGTTTCACTATTATAATAAAAAAAAATTATAGCAGCTTTAATCACAAGTGGGCGTTTGGTCTAGTGGTATGATTCTCGCTTTGGGTGCGAGAGGTCCCGAGTTCGATTCTCGGAACGCCCCTATTCTGCCTTTTTTTTAAATAATTTCTTATAAATTTTTCCTGTTTAAATTTTTGCACTCAAAAGTCAAAACTATTTCAGTATTTCTTCTGTTGATGTTTTCTCATTCATTCTTTTTGCCGGAACGGCGGAACCTCGAATCCTACACCCTAAACCCGAATCATACCCTGAGTGAAAGACCGAAGTGTCCTCCTTCAATCTGAGGCCAATTTATTTACACTGAAATAATCTTACTTTGCAGTTTTTCCCAGTTTGTCTTCGTCATTTTACTTCTTATACCAGGTTTAGCTCTTCTCTCTGTTTCTGATACTCCTTTAATTGTTTTTAACAAGAATTCCTACCTGTTTAGCTTCAGAATTGACGTGCAAAGTTTCATGTTTTTCCCCTTAACATTAAAGCAGGACACTTTTAAGATTATATAGACTTTGTTTACCAATGCGCTTTAGCTGTTCGATAAAATGCTTTGTACACTCTGGGAACTCCTTGAAAATATCTGTTTTGACAATTTTGTTTTTCAGACTGTTTTGTGAAAGATGTTGAAGCAAGCAATAGGGAGGGTTTTTAGCAACAGGGTTGTTTCTAATTCTGGTGATAAGCTTCTTTTGCCTTGCTTGTACTTGCCCACTAGTTCTATTCATGCTGGACAGGTAATTCTGTTACTTTCTTCTTCTCCTTTTTTATTAAATGCCATTATGTTTATAGATACCCAATTCTTTTATCTTCTGCAGATTTTCATTTTGAACCAAAACCCATTGCTGATCATCCACTACTTTCCATAACTTATGTTCATTAATTGACTTTTCATGAAACAAAGAACATAGAAACATGGGAAATCTTATTTGTGGCATGTTTGTGAAAGTTCTTTATGTACATGATGTATAAAAGATTTCAATGGGTTGATTTTAGGTGAAATTTAGATAGCTGATACTATATAGTTCGAGAACCAACTTGTAAGTTAACTAGTAGATTATGCTATCATACAGCAGAATCCAACTCAGTCAATACCTTGCTTATTTATCATAGTACTACTATTCTCTGAGTGAAATTTACGGTAAGGTTTATCATATGGAAATCTTGGAGTGGAAAATTCAGCATGGCCCGTGTAGAGGGGCCTGAAAATGGTAGAAAATTGACAAAAGACGAGAGACATGCTGTTCATGCATCTCCATTTGTTTGATTTGTTGATCAAAACAAAGTAATGCAAAATTTAGTTTGATGATCTTATTTTCCTCAAAATATCATTATCTTCTGCAATTGTACTTTGTTTGCTAAATATACAATTATCAAGCCCTTGCTGCATGCATATAACCTTGTTTGTGACAGTCTCAACCCTTCGGTCATCCTATATGTATTGAGTTCAAGTTTTAGCTTGTAAAGCCTGCTTTATAGAAGTCATAGTAAATGCTTAAACTAGAGGAACTGGAAGTGTCTCTGAAAGTGACCATTCTAAAATTTTTTCCCTTTTACAGGTTCAATGTGCACCAAGAAGTTTTTTTGGGGTAGAGGATTTTGTCGATGATGACAATAGCAGGCCATACACTTATAAGAAGGAGAAAAAGCCTAAGAATCCAGGCAAAAAACACGAATCATTTAAACAACGGACTGGAGCCTACATGGAGCCGTTTACACTCGATGTGTTCATCTCAAAGCGCTTTGTTTCTGCTTCACTTACTCATAGGGTGACAAGTAAGCAGGTTGCAGTAGCCGGTACAAACTCTAAAGACATTAAAGCGGTACTCAAATCTAGATCAGACATTCCAGCTTGCTTGGCAATTGGTCAGATATTAGCCGAGAGGGCAAGAGAAGCCGATGTATATACTGCTTCTTATACTCCCAGGGATAGGGACAAATTTGAAGGAAAAATTAGAGCAGTGGTTCAGTCCCTCATTGATAATGGAATTGATATAAAAGTTTATCTTGATTGAATAAGTTGAATTCCTTTTTTTTTTAATTATAGTATTACCCTTTATCTCAACCTTTTAGAACATATTTTGTGTTGTTTTTAGCTTGTGAAAATGAATGAATCTCTGTCAGGTTCTTGACATTTTCATATGCCTTTTCTGTTATTGTTAGCTTGTGCCTTGTAGTATTTCTTAGTTTGCCTGTTCTGGCAATGAATCAAACCAAATCTAGAACAAGCAAATACTAACTACTTAGCATTTTCATGAAAAAGGAAAGTTGAAAGGGAAGTTGTCTAACTAGTTAAAACTAGTGAAAATTTTCACCAAAAAAAAAACTAGTGAAATTTAATTCTGCGCAAAAAAGAAAAAAAAAGAGCAATTATTATTTTTTTTTAAAGAAAGGGAGAAAGGCCATTTTGGTAAATTAAGCCTAAAATTAAGGGTAGTGTCGTAATATAAGAAGTTACTGATTGTATCGTATATATTATCTCTAAGCTTTTCAATTTCATAATTGTTTTTTGGGAAAAAGAGACTGAGGTAAGAAGAGTTTGATATTCTGATCCCTTAAACGCAGCCGTTCGTGGTTTGTTTAGAATTAGATTCTCTTTAAATAAAATTTCTTTTTCCTTTTTTTAAGCTGTCTACAATCAAAATGTCTTTTCTCTGTTAAGAACTTAAGAGTTCAGTTTCTCGAATACAAAACCTAATAAATTTGACGGATCAGATTTCAGAGCAGCGTTTTTGGGAGTGGATTTTTCTTTTTTGGTTAAATTCTGTTTGGTTGCGTAGAAAATAAAGGTACAGTATCGAAAACTGAAAGCTTCTCATCCTTTTTCCCCCTTTTCCAATTATGTAGAACGTTTTTTTATTGATGATGTTCTTGCTAGTTCAAAGCTTTAATTTCATGTCAAATTTTGAAGCTTTTGAAGATGCTGCAAGTTTTTATTTTCTTCCTTTTTTTTCCTTTTAATAATTCGCTAATGAAGGCTGAACTTTGATGTAGATGAAACTTGTTTCAATTGGAAAAGCTATGTTTGTTTGTTATCTGAGGAAATTGTTGCATGATTAGAGCTAAGATTGAACTGATTGTGAATTTACTATTGCATGTTTTACTTGGTGTAGCTGTTTTTCTGATATGGAAATGGTAGTATGTTCTTAATCTGCTTTACCTTATTAAAGATCTTTACTTGGAACTTGAATTTAATCCTTTTTTGTGCACTCTTATGTGTTCTTTGGATATATTGATGAGGTCCTATTATCTAAACTGTTGAATGCTTATCCGTTCCTTGACAATGATTTCTGTTGAGTCAGATGTATAAATATCAAGAAGAATGCGGTGATAATATGCTTTGCCTCCTGGGTATTGTAGATATATTTAGAATGAAAAAAATCAAATGCTATTTGGTATGAAATTGATTGCGTTTAATAGATTTGCCAAAAAGGTGGAAGGGAAGAAAAGATTTAAATGTAATGCAGCTGCTTTACCCTTTTTTTTTGCCAGACAGCTGCTTTACTCATAGTCTATGCTATTGTGTGTGTGTGTGTGTATAAGTGCCAAATAGGAGAAAAGAAGGAGAACTCTCTCTTTTTTGGTGATATTTTATTCATCATGTTCCAATGTAGAACTTGATATTTGTGTCACTATGTGGTTTAGGGTTGTCATTGGTGAAATGCATGACTGACTTGAAGCTACAGCAGCCAATCAATCAAGGGCGGATCTTGATAGGTGACATTGGGGGGTCAATCTGAATAAATTTTTTTTTGCGGTATATATATAAATGTACAAATATAATAACAAGAATTTTAAAATTTTGAGGGGTACTACGGTCTGCCCCTGCAAGTTTTTTTTTTTTTGGCCCCTGCAATTGATTATTGGTGTTTGGAGTCTACTTGTGAACCTCTGACTCTGCTGTGGTGGGTGTTTGTGATACCTACTACGTTTTTGTGTTTATCTGGAGTCAATTTTGTAAATCAAGTTCAAAAAGGAAAGAAAGACAGCAAAAGTTTCTTGTATAATCGGTTTCTAGTTTCTGTATGCATACTTACTCAATATTGATGTTACTTGGAAGAATGTATTGTACCGTGCAAAATTAAAATTGGTTAATTCCGTGTGCTTTTCTTTTCTGGAAATGCATTCAATGTGATTGACTGGCTTTGCAGGATCCCGAGCCGTTCCTTTAAATTCTTTCTCTGTCCTGATTTGGTATCTTAACTACTTCCCTTCTAATTTTACCAGGACCATAATTGGCTTCAACACTCCTACTATGGAACAAGAAAATAACAACGAAGGTGAACAGAAAACTGCAGAAGACTTGGCTAAATCACAAACATCTGAAAAGAAAGGCCCAAATTCATCTAAGGCAAAGTCTGATATTGTAAAGTCAATGGCCAAGAATTTCTTAAAGACAAGAAAAGCCGCTGGTAATTCTGATGTTCAAAGTAAAAAGCAAAAGAATAAAAACAAGACTGTATCAGAAGGAAGTGAAGAAACTGAAGAGAATGCTAAGAAACTAAATTCAAGGGAAGAAAACCAACAGAAGGATGCTACTGCAATTGCAGTGCATGTAATGAGTGAGGAGATCCAAAAGAACCAAGAAAATAAATCAGATAGCCAGGAAAATGGTGCTAAGCCGAACAAGAGGCCCAAGAAACGAAGAAGGGAAGAGGAGCATGGTGTTTTGAATAAAAACTGGAAGAGCGAAAAAAAACATGAAGGTAAGGCAAAGACAAAGCAAAATGAGCAGAAGGAGAAGCATAGTAATACAGAGAAGAATAACAGGATTAAAGAAAAACATGAAGGTAAGGCAAAGACAAAGCAAAATGAGCAGAAGGAGAAGCATAGTAATACAGAGAAGAATAACATGATTAAAGAAAAACACCGTGGTAAGGGAAAGCAACAAGAAACTAAGAAAGAGAAGATTGATGGTCTAATATTTATGTGTAATGCAAAGACCAAACCAGATTGTTTCCGATATCGTGTGATGGGTGTAACACAAGGTAAAAAAGATATTGTGCTGGGTATCAAAAGGGGAATTAAGCTTTTTCTCTATGATTATGATCTCAAGCTTATGTATGGGATTTATAAGGCCTCCTCTTCTGGTGGCATGAAACTTGAGCCCAAGGCTTTTGGCGGGGATTTTCCAGCTCAGGTAACATTTGTTATAGCCATCTTCCTTCAATTATAACTCTTTTTTTTTTTCCTTAAATAGATTTATGTACTGGTGACTTCGATTTCAGGTGCGGTTCAGTGTCCATGCTGATTGTTTTCCACTGGCAGAGAGCATTTTCAAGAAGGCAATCAAGGAAAATTATAATAAAAATAACAAATTCAAAACTGAACTTACTGCTAGACAAGTGAGCAATAGTTTTCGTACTTGGTGCTTTGGTTTTCATAGTGCTTTGGTTTTCATAGTTTTCTTTCATATTTTAGGATTATTGAAATCTGATGTTTCCCTTTTAGGTTCGGAAGCTCACAGAACTTTTCCGACCAGTAGCAGTTCATCCAACTGCACTGCCTATGCCCTCCCCACCAAGGGCAGGGGCACGGATTCATGAACATGGTGAAAATAGGGAAGTTCATGATAGAGCAAGGGCTCCTTCAGACAGAGAAGCATCTGCTAGAGACCCTTATTATGCCAGTATTGGTGCCAGAAGTTATTCTGTTTTATCTCAAGAAAGGGATCAGCAGATTGCATATGCAGAGTTGGCATCTACTCGGAGAGAGGACAATCGTCGTGATTTATACCTTAATGAGAAGGAATACAGGGCTTATGGACTTCAGGGAGAGAGAAGAAACTTGACTCTTCAGCATTCTATCACTCCTACATTAGCTTCTTACCCGAGAGATTATGGAGAGCAGCTTCCAAGACAACTGGACTCTGTTTACAGGGAATCTGTACCTCTGCAGAGAGATGGAATTCGCTCTGATCCTCTTTACTTGTCTGAGAGAGAGTATCGGCCTTACGAGATGGGTGCAACTACATCTTTAGCTGCTGCTTCTACATTGGGCTTGTATGCTACAGATCCATATCGTAGTCGCTATTATGGTGGTTCATTGGTGGAATCTTACCTGCCACGTCCAAGAGGAGAGGCACCCCTGATAGAGACCAATCTTTGGAGGAGAGAAAACAATGAAATGGATAAATTGCAGCCCGCATATGCTTCTGATGCTTTAGCAGATTATAACCAGATGCATCGTAATCAAGATTTTAGGCCTGAAGCTGCTTCTACATCAGTTTCATCCCGGTATTCTTTTGGGGGTGCATCTTTGTCTTATCGCTGAGTCTGAGCTGGATTATCTATCTCTCCATACCTTTAACTTGAGAGTTGAGACAGGTCTTTATAATTAATGACTGTTTTTCCTGTTATTATTCCTGCAAGTTGCTGAACATCCTTAGCCATCTTCGTGTCAAATAATTAGCATTTGCTACTATGTAAATCAAATTATCTGCAAGGCTAGTTGAAAATGGCTGCTCGGGTGATCCTGGTTGAATCTGTGTGTCTAGCCCGTGCCAAACCTAATCATTCAGCTCTTTGATTAAAGCATTTCTTTTAGCCATCTTGTGTTTTGATATCGGCTGGCTAGATTGAACTAAGATTTGCCAGGCTATAGGGTGGATTGCTTCTTCATAGTAAGATAGGTTTCCTTTCCTTCTAGGATTAACTTATGCAATTGAGGTAAGGATTGAGATCCCCATATTACTTGTTAAATACTTTGATTTTTTGTCGTAAATGCAAATGAAATTACCTGGAAAAGAAAAAATCTACTACTCCAGTCCAACATTGTATAATTAAAATCAAATGAGGCTATAAAAAGCATTAGTTAATCTTTTAATATATATTTTATTTTATAGTATAAACAAAAGTGCATATTACCCATCAGATGGTGTATGGGCCTGTGTTAGGCTTGTGGGCTTGACCTAAATCGGACCTGATATGACTTTTAGATTCAAACCCGAGTCAGGAGTATATATTTTATAAAAAAATTACTACTATTTTAATATACTAATCTTCATTTCCACGTGTTACACATGATCCATCATGTTTTAATTAGAAGAAAATTAAAGTAATAATTGAAATTAATTATAAGTAGAACTGTCAAAATTTGATCCAAACTCGATAATCCAGCTGAATCCCATTTGATCAAAGAAAGTAAACGACCCGAACATGTCCTATCCAGACCCGACATCCGGTTAACTTCTCGGATCATTTAGGTTACGGATATCTCAGATTTGGATAGGTCGGATTCGGGTCGTTTACTTTCTCTGGTCAAATCGGATTCGATTGAGTTGAACGGGTTATTGAGTTTGAACTGATATAACAAAAGGTGCCTTGCAAAGGCCAAATATACATCGGAAAAATGTGTATTATTTTAACTTTTCAACAATTTTTAATTATTCTATTTTCACAATGCCATTTTTATTTTTCTTTGCCAAATATTAGCATCCCTTTAGAACTTTATATAACATTAGAAAGGTAGTCAAAATCTGTGAAATTTCATTATTGCAAAGTATATATAAAAAAGACTTGAATAATACAAATTAACTCTGTCATTTCAATTTTTTGAAACCGGACTGGATCGTTTCACGGGTACCGGAGGCCTATCCAGTCTGGAGAAATCACAATTGATTTTTTTTTTTTTAACTTTTTGGGTAATCAATTCAACCGCTCGGTTGAACCAGATTGAACCGTGGTTGAATTAAGGTGTTAAAAAATATACTTTTTACCACTGCACCAAGCACTTTTAATTGATATGCATGTATCATATTTAATATTTACAAGTTGATCGGCTCACGCTGGCGTGTCGAGCATTCTTGATTTGTGGCTAGCAAGTCATTTTAGTTATATAGTTTTTTTTTTCTCGGTTCTTATCATATATGTGGGTGGGTGGTTATCGGCTCGCACTGGCACGTCGAGCATTGTTGATGTGTGACTGGCAAATCATTTTAGTTATAGAGTTTTTTTTTTTTCTCGGTTCTTATCATATATGTGAGTAGGTTGTTAGCAAATTTGATATTTGGAGTAGATCTTATAATTGAAGAACTAATCTGACAAAGTAAAATAATAGTGCCTTCAAACATGATGTTGTAGAAAATAAAGTTTTTGTAATTGTTGTTATACAATTTCCCCCTTTTTTTAGAGTTTGTTTCCGCATTTTTTAGAGTTGTTATCGCTTAATTTATTGAATAAAGATAGATGGATATATTGCAATATAAGCATGGAGAAAAAATCATCATTTCATGAATTTATAAGAGTATAATCATTCTTCTTATTTTCTTTTTTGAAAAATAAGACTATAATCATTCTATTTGAACATGAAATGTATAATAATGCATTTAAAAAAATCAATATTGCGGATAAACTTACTTTTAAAACCACAATTAATTGTGTTCATATTCAATTTTAGCAAAAGACCAAAAAGTAAAGTTATCCATCTCAACATTAATCAAAGTTTAGGGCCTTAAATTAATTTGATAGGTGGAAAAAGACTAAAGTATTTAATAATCTAGTCTATCATTAACCCAAACATGTGATCAAATAGTAAATTCATTAGGCTGGAGGAAAAATGAATAGTGAGAAACTAATTAAGGGCTTTCTTAGTAAATAAATAACTGGATTACTAAATACCGCCCCATTTTACTAGCCACCGCCCCCTCTTGGACCATTTTACCCTTTGCTTTATTTTCCTTGAAACTTTAAACTTTTCAATTCTCTCAAATTCTCTCAACCTTCAAACTTTCAAAATTCAAATCTCAATCATTCAAGTAAAATAACATCAAACTTATGAACAAAGGTTTTTTTTTTTAAAAAAAGCAAAGGTTTTTTTAAAAGCAAAAAAAGGCCAAAATAATTATATAAAATAATAGCAAAAAATTTCAAACTTTCAATTACTTTTTT